>CANIUD010000878.1:0-72892 GCA_947470075.1 Closterium sp. Yama58-4 | reverse complement strand
CGCACCGCGGGCCAATTCTTTCATGTGGGAGACAAGGGGGAGCAAGGAGACGCCTCTGCCAAAGTTGGAGCAGAGCTGCACCCCCTAGACTATTGGGTGTTGGACACAGGCGCTGCTTGGACGATGACGCCGCGCAAGGACCTGCTGGACGAAGTACGAGCTGCACCGATCAATGAAGTGTGCTCCGCCTCTGGACACATGTTGAAGGTGGCTGTGGCGGGACGAGCTGCGTTTAAGGGAGCGATGGCAAGCCGTGGTGCTGCACGACGTTCTCTTCGTCCCCGACCTGAAGGCCAACCTTATCTCCCTCCGTAAGCTTGGCAAGGCTGGGGTGAACACCAACACGGATGGGGCACGCACTTATAAGGGGAAGCTGGGCAATCGGGTGCTTTGGGATCTGCACGAGAGCAAGGAACGTGTACAGATCTATGTGGCAAGCTGCCGGCCCTGGCGGTGCATGGTGGGGGGCAGGGCTGAGAGGGGTCTGCATCCCAGGGGGAGTGCAATGCCGTTGGAGGGGTTGGTGTGAAAGTGTCGGCCAGATCTGGGGAGACAGATTGGGCAACGGCACACCGGCGCTTAGGGCATGTGGCAATGCCTTTGCTGAAGCAGCTGGAGAAGGATGGAGCCGTTAAGGGTCTGAAGCTGAACGGACAGCCACCCGATGGCAACTGTGAAATCTGTTTGCTTTCAAAGTTTACCCGTTTCCCTTTCCATAGTGTGGCTGGCAGGAGCAAGAAGCCTTTGGAGCTGGTCCACATGGACTTGGTGGGGCCGCTGCCGGTGCAAGGGCACAAGGGGGAGCGGTATTTTCTTACAATTGTGGATGACTGGAGCAGGCTGATGTGGGCGTATCCGCTGAAGCAGAAGGACCACGCCGCCTCCACGATACGGGACGATTGGCTGCCATTCGTGGAGAAGCAGGCGGAGTGTGTAGTGAAGCGGATTAGGACAGACCGGGGTGGTGAGTTCCTTGGAGCTGAAATGACGGCCTGGCTCAAGAAGCAGGGCATCCAGAGAGAGCTGACCACGGCTTATACCCCACAGTCCAATGGTGTAGCAGAACGGGCAAACCGGACCATTCTAGAGACAGCTAGGGCGCTGCTCATAGAATCTGGGCTGAGCAATTCTATGTGGCCTCATGCTGTCCGGCACGCCACTGTCGCTAGGAACAGGGTGCTCACCAAGGTTGGGGATGACTCGTGGGTGCCGTTGGAGAGGTGGCTTGGGAGGAAGCCGCCGGTGGATATGCTGAGGGTGTTTGGCTGCATGGCAGTCGCCCACGTCCCCAAGACCTACTGCAGTAAGTTGGGGGCGAGTGCAATCTGGTGTGTGCATTTGGGGCTGGCTGCTGAGAGCAAGGGATGGCTGCTGTGGGAACCATCCAAGGGTGTGTTGTTTGACAGCAGGGATGTGAAATTCATTGAGGGCATGATGTATGGGAGCTGGGAGAAACAGCCGGAGGCAAGGGTGTCCCAGCAGATGGAGCAGATCACCATGCAGCTGGACCTGACTCCTAGTGTGTGGGAGGAGGGAGAGGAGGCAGCTGCTGGAAATGGTGATGGAGAGAAGGTACAGGAGGCATCTGCTGGTGGAGAAAATGGTGTGGAAACTGGCGGCAGCACTAGTGGAGCTGCTGGACCCGAGGGAGGAGAGAAGCAGCAGGGAAAAACTAAGAAGCCGAAGGGTGTCGTTATGAAGGGATGGGAGACACCCGTCTCCAGGCCAGGACGTACCCGTATGGCTACTAAGAAGCTGACTGCAGGAACTGATGCAGCAGAGCAGCAGCTAGGGACCGAAGAGGCATTGCTGATTCTACCTCATGGCTATGACCCGGATGAGGAGGATGAGCCTGCGTACTGTTTTCTTGCCCCTGCACCAGAGGAACCAGCTAGCATGGAGGAGGCATTAGCTGGACCAGATAGGGACAAGTGGCTGGCTTCTAGGGATGCTGAGTACCAGAGTCTGCTGGAGAATAGGACATGGGATCTGGTGGTGCTGCCTGATGGGAAGAAAGCGATACAATGCAAGTGGGTGCTGAGGATCAAGACCGATGACAAGGGGCAGGTCACCATCTACAAGAGTAGGCTGGTGGCGAAGGGGTTTATGCAGAAGGAGAAGCAGGACTTCAACGAGATCTTTGCTCCCACTGCCAAACCCCCTACCCTCCGTGTCTTGTTGGCAGATGCAGCTGTTAGTGGGAAATTCATCATTCAGATGGATATTTCAACGGCATTCCTGAATGGGATTTTAGAGGAGGATGTGTACATGACGCAGCCGCCTGGGTATGAGGATGGTACGGGCAGGGTGTGCAAGCTCAACAAGTCCATCTACGGCTTGAAGCAGGCGCCACGCTGCTGGTACCAGAAGTTGGCAGCTGTTTTAGAGGAGATGGGATTCAGGACCAGCAGCTGTGATGAGAGCCTCTTTCTCAAGGGTGAGGGGGAGAAGCTGGTGCTGTTTCTGGTCTATGTGGACGACATTCTTCTCTTCAGCAGCAGCATGAAGGAGATCCAGAAAGTGCAGCAGCAACTGATGGAAAACTTCAAGTGCAAGAACCTTGGGGAGGTAAAGTACTACCTCGGGATGCACGTGGAGAGGGATCCAGATCACAGGTGGTTGAAGCTGCACCAGGAGAAGTTCATCAAGGAGCTGGGGGAGAAGTATGGGATTGAGAATGAGCGCAAGGTTGCAACTCCCCTGCCAGCAGAATTCAAGCTTGTGAAGGCTGCAGAGGATGAAGGGGTTGAAGCTGAAGAGCAGCAGCAATTTCAGTCCTTGGTGGGCAGCCTCTTGTACGCAGCAGTTCACACGAGGCCCGATATCTCTTTCTCAGTTGGGCAGCTGGCTAGGGTGGTGCAGAATCCATCAGAGGAGCAGGTGGATGCAGCTGAGCGTGTGGTGAAGTACCTGAACTCTCACCCAAGCATTGGAGTTCAATACTCCGCATCTGCACAGGTGAAGCAGAAAGGGGTGGAGGTGCTGAAAGAGAAAGGGGAGAGGCTTGGAGAAGGCAAGCTATTTCTCACTTGCTTTACCGATGCTACATGGGCTTCTGAGAAGGAGGATTCCTCATCTGTGGGAGGATACATCTGCGTAGTTGGGGGAGGACCTGTTAGTTGGAGGTCCAAGAAGCAGACGGAGACGGCACTCTCTTCCGTAGAATCAGAGTACATGGCGATGTTCCATGGGGTGAAGGAGGTGATTTGGCTGAGGAGGCTGTTAGAGGAGATTGGCCAGGAGCAGAAAGTTGCTACGCCGCTGTTTTGTGATAGCAAGGGGGCTCTTGGGATGGCCAGAAACGCTGTGCTTCATGGGCTGAACAAGCACATGCGTATCAAGTGGCACTGGCTGCGTAAGGAGGTGAAGAGGGGGACGGTGAATCTGATCTACATCAAGACTCACCAGCAGCCAGCAGACTTTCTCACCAAGAGGCTTGCGGATGAGCCTCATTGGCGTTGTGTGCGCATGAGTGGAATGAGCATGAACTAGCATGGAATGATGGGGATGCAGCCGGCAGGCTGAGGGGGAGTGTGTTGGGTGCAAATGCACATTGCACGACATCCTGCCGTCTGTTTGTACGAGTATGCGTGTGCGAATGCATTTGCGTGTGAATGGTGTGTTCGTGTGTTTGTTTGCTTTCGCATTTTTTGCTTGATGCATTTGCAGGTACTCGCGCAATGTGCGCTTCGGCACAACATTGTACGCGCCATGAACAGTGCAAGCAGAAAGGACGAGCTCGCAAAGGAACCCAAGATGGAAGCTTTGCAGTTCGGTTGAGTTGATTGCGCAGATTCAGTTCTATCCAACTCGAAATTGTACTGTTTTGTTTGGTTAACTATAGTGTAGCAGGGAAGGCACTATAGGGGTACAATTTAGGTGAAGGTTGGATGTTGTTTGTCTGTATCTGCATGCTACAAGGCCAGGGGAAACCAGCGGAACCAGCATTTGGCTGGTTGGGCAAAGACAAAACAGGTTCTGTTTTTAGAACCTGAACCTGGTTGTTGTTTTCCCAGGTTGGAAAAACAGAACCAGAGGTTGTTTACCAACCTACCACCTGCTATTTTGTCCAGGCAGGTTGGTTCTGTTGCTTGGAATTATTTGGGATCATCCCTGGTTGTTCCCAGGTTGATTCCCAAGGTCCTTGCTAGCTAGAACTATTTAATCCTTCTCTGTTTGTACCTGAATATAGTCAAATTGATTCAAGCGAATTCCTTCCTCGCTGGAATTTCGTTTCTGCGCTATTCGACGGCGGAATGCTACCCGAGTCAACGCTAGTATGCTAGCACTCCAACGCTAGGCAAACGCTGTCCGAGCCATAACTTAGTAATGGCAGAACTTTTCGCGAGGCAACTTGGCTCATTTTAAAGCTCTTGGAGCGAGCTTCGATATAGCGAATTCTCAGCTTAATCCGACCGACGGTCTGCACGGCACGCTGCGCGACGTTCAAGGTACTCTTGCTGTTTTGACTAAGTCCTTCTTGATCCCTCTCTCTACAAACTCGGACCCGAGGATAGGGGCTGGTCTTGTACCAGGCACCCAGGGACCCTTGGAGGTGACCCCGAGGAGAAGTTTTTAAGTTTGATTAAGTCCTAATAGCTTGAATTTATTAGGCCCTTACACCAACAAGCTGGTATCAGAGCTGCGTTATAGTGATCCTCGTTATAGGTAGCTATGGCGGGCAACACCTCGGCGGGAGCTGGTGAATCTTCAGCCCAAGATCGTAGCGGCAGCCAAGATTCTGGTCTTTCAGCGCCAAGGGGAGCGCGAACAAACCAGGGCTCGCTTGTCAAGGAGGTGCTGAAGAATTTCACCGTCGCTGAAGAATTGCAACGCCTCTCCCTCGCTCAAGCGAAACGCGAACAACTCCCTCTCCATCATGAGCGTTGACACGACGGAGAAAGGGGCGTGCAGCTCCTTCAACACGGTCCACACCTTCGGACCGCAATCAACCTCCCCCAGTAGGTGCATGAGGTGCTGGCGCTGGTTCAGCTCCAAACTCTGTGACATCAAATAGTAGCCAGCCGAGGCGCGCTCGTCCCAATCTTCCTGCAGTGCGGGGTCACTCGGTCTAGGCTCCTTCCCAATCATTAGTTTCAGCAATCCAATCTGACGGAAATAGAGTTGCATTTTCCAGGCCAAATTATCATAGCCCTCACCATTGAACTTCTCGACGGTGAAGTTCTTCGACACCTCCTATCAGCTAACCCTGGTTTGTTCGCGCTCCCCTTGGCGCCGAAACACCAGAATCTTGGCTGCCACTACGATCTTGGGCTGAAGATTCACCAGCTCCCGCCGAGGTATTGCCCGCCATAGCTACCTATAACGAGGATCACTATAACGCAGCTCTGATACCAGCTTGTTGGTGTAAGGGCCTAAAAAACTCATGCTATTAAGACTTAATCAAACTTGATATCTCTCCTCAGGGTCACCTCCAAGGGTCCCTGGGTGCCTGGTACAAGGCCAGCACCTATCATCGGGTCCGAGTTTGTAGAGAGAGGGATCAAGAAGAACTTAGTCAAAATAGCGAGAGTACCTTGAACGTCGCGCAGCGTGCCGTGCACCCTAACAATCGGACTAAGCTTAGAACTTCCTATATCGAAGCTCGCTCCAAGAGCTTTCAAATAAGCCAAGTTGTTCCGCAAAAAGTTCTGCCATTGCGAAGTTGGCTCGGACAGCGTCTGCCTACTAGCGCTGACTCGGGTAGCATTCCGCCGTCGAACTACATAGAAACGAAATTCCAGCAAGGAAGGAATTTGCTTGAATCAATTTGACTATATCCAGGTACAAACAGAGAAGGAATAAATAGTTCTAGCTTGTTGTTTTCCCACATCCTGGTCTTAGAACCTGAACCTGGTTGTTGTTTTCCCAGGTTTGAAAAACAGAACTCGAGGTTGTTTACCTGCTATATTGTCCAGCCAGGTTGGTTCTGTTGCTTGGAATGATTTGGGATCATCCCTGATTGTTCCCAGGTTGATTCCCAAGGTCTTTGCTAGCTAGAACTATTTATTCCTTGTCTTTTTGTACCTGAATATAGTAAATTGATTCAAGCGGATTCCTTCCTTGCTGGAATTTCGTTTCTGCGCGATTCGACTGCGGAATGCTACCCGAGTCAACGCTAGTACACTAGCACTCCAACGCTAGGCACACACTATCCGAGCCATAGCTACTTGGCTTACTTCAAAGCTCTTAAAGCGAGCTTTGATACAGGAATTTCCCAGCTTAATCCTATCGATGATCTGCACGGCACGCTGCGTGACGTTCAAGGTACTCTTGCTGCTTTCTCTAAGTCCGTCTTGATTTTTCTCTCTACAAAGACGGACCCGAAGATAGGGGCTGGTCTTGTACCAGGCAGCCAGGGTCCCTTGAAGGTGACCCCGAGGAGAGGTATTAAGTTTGATTAAGTCTTAATAGCCTGAGTTTTTTAGGCCCTTACACTAAAATTATGCACGTGGTCCAAAGGCGTGGACCGTATTGAAGAAGCTGCACGTCCCAACCTCCGTTGGTGCGACGCTCATGATGGAGAGGGAGCTGTCCGCATTGCGCCTGAGCGAGGGAGAGCTGGTGCAACCAGTCCTGGAGACGATGCGCGACCTCTACGCAATGTTGGCGACCGCGGGACTCACCTATCCGGGGCAGACCAAGTGCTTGAAGATACTGTAGCTGCTGCCAGAATCGTGGCTTCAATTCACGAGCGGATTGAGCCTGCCGCAGAACCAGAGCTTGTGGACGCTCGAGTGGGTGCGGACGAAAATTCTGGAAGAGGACTTCTGTCACCGCCAACTGAGGGGTGGAGACGAAGGGATGCAAAAGAGCCAACGTGGCAGACGACGTAGCTTCGGTGGTGCTGGATGTGATGCACAGAAGGACGACGACTCCAACGACCAACAAGGAGGTGCCAGTTGGGATCGTGGTGCCAAATATGGACGTGGGGGCAAGTCGGGTGCTGGTGGCAAAATAAAAGGGAGTTGCTGGTATTGTGAGAAGGAAGGGCATCCCTGGTTTTTGTGCTATAAGAAACCCGATGGATGGAACCCCCAGAATCGTCACCAGGATGGCGGCGCGCGGACGAACCAGAAAAACGGCGCAAGCATGGTCGCTGATTCGTCCGACAACAACCCGAAGGGCAACGGCGGTGCAGAGAAGAAGAAAGAGCATACCGCGGGCCAGTTCTTCCATATTGGAGAGCAGGGGGAGCAAGGAGACGCCTCTGCCAAGGTTGGAGCAGAGCTGCACCCCCTGGACTATTGGGTGTTGGACATGGGAGCTGCTTGGACGATGACGCCGCGCAAGGACCTGCTGGATGACGTACGCGCTGCACCGATTAACGAGGTGTGCTCCGCCTCTGGACACGCGCTGAAGGTGGCTGGTGCAGGACGAGCTGCGTTTAAGGGAGCGGATGACAAGCCGGTGGTGCTGCACGATGTTCTCCTCGTTCCTGATCTAAAGGCCAACCTCATCTCCCTCCGTAAGCTTGTCAAGGCTGGGGTGAGCACCAGCACAGATGGGGCACGCACTTATAAGGGGAAGCTGGGAAATCGGGTGCTTTGGGATCTGCACGAAAGCAAGGACGTGTACAGATCCATGTGGCAGCTGCCGGCGTTGGCGTGGCACGGTGGGGGGCAGGCTAGAAAGGGGTCTGCATCCCAGGGGGAGTGCAACGCCGTTGGAGGGGTTGGCGTGAAAGTGTCGGCCAGATCTGGGGAGACGGATGAAGCAACGGCACACCGACGCTTGGGGCATGTGGCAATGCCCTTGTTGAAGCAGTTGGAGAAGGATGGAGCCGTTAAGGGTCTGAAGCTGAACGGACAGCCACCCGATGACAACTGTGAAATCTGTTTGCTTTCAAAAGTCACCCGTTTCCCATTCCATAGTCTGGCTGGCAAGAGCAAGAAACCTTTGGAGCTGGTCCACATGGACTTGGTGGGGCCGCTGCCGGTGCAAGGGCACAAAGGGGAGCGGTATTTCCTGACCATTGTGGATGATTGGAGCAGACTCATGTGGGCGTATCCGCTGAAGCAGAAGGACCACGCCGCCTTCACGATACGGAAAGATTGGCTGCCATTCGTGGAGAAGCAAGCGGAGTGTGTGGTGAAGCGGATTAGGACAGACCAGGGTGGTGAGTTTCTTGGAGCTGAGATGACGGCCTGGCTCAAGAAGCAGGGCATCCAGAGGGAGCTGACCACGGCTTACACCCCACAGTCCAACGGTGTAGCAGAACGGGCGAACCGGACAATTCTGGAGACAGCTAGGGCTCTGCTCATAGAATCTGGGCTGGGCAACTCGATGTGGCCCCATGCTGTTCGGCACGCTACCGTCGCTAGGAACAGGGTGCTCATTAAGTTTGGTGATGACTCGTGGGTGCCATTGGAGAGGTGGCTTGGGAGGAAGCCGCCGGTGGACATGCTGAGGGTGTTTGTTGGGGGCGAGTAAGTTGGGGGCGAGTGCAATCTGGTGTGTGCATTTGGGGCTGGCTGCTGAGAGCAAGGGATGGCTGCTATGTGAACCATCCAAGGGTGTGTTGTTTGACAGCAGGGATGTGAAGTTTGTTAAGGGCATGATGTATGGGAGCTGGGAGAAACAGCCGGAGGCCAGGGTGTCCCAGCAGATGGAGCAGATCACCATGCAGCTGGACCTGACTCCTAGTGTGTGGGAGGAGGGAGAGGAGGCAGCTGCAGAGGGTGGTGATGGAGAGAAGGTGCAAGAGGCACCTGCTGGTGGAGGAGATGATGTGGAGACTAGTGGTAGCACCAGGGAAGCTGCTTGACCTGAGGTAGGAGAATGAGCAGCAGCAGGGCAAAGCTAAGGTGCCTAAGCTACCACAAAGGAGAAAGCTGAAGGGTGTTGTTATGAAGGGATGGGAAACACCCGTCTCTAGGACAGAACGCATCCGCATGGCAACAATGAAGCTGACTGCAGGAGCTGATGTAGCAGAGCAGCAGCTTGGGAATGAAGAGGGATTGCTGATTCTACCACATAGCTATGACCCGGATAAGGAGGATGAACCTGCCTACTGTATGATTTGCCCCTGCACCAGAGGAACCAGCTAGCATGGAGGAGGCACTAGCTGGACCAGATAGGGACAAGTGGCTGGCTTCTAGGGATGCCGAGTACCAGAGCCTGCTAGAGAATGGGACATGGGATCTGGTGGTGCTGCCTGATGGGAAGAAAGCGATACAATGCAAGTGGGTGCTGAGAATCAAGACCGATGACAAGGGGCAGGTCACCATCTACAAGAGTAGGCTGGTGGCTAAGGGGTTTATGCAGAAGGAGAAGCAGAACTTCAACGAGATCTTTGCTCCCACTACCAAACCCCGTCCTCTTCGTGTCTTGTTGGCAGATGCAGCCGTTAGTGGGAAATTCATCATTCAGATGGATATATCAACGGCATTCCTCAACGGGATTTTAGAGGAGGAGGTGTTCATGACGCAGCCGCCTGGGTATGAGGATGGTACAGGCAGGGTGTGCAAGCTGAAAAAGTCCATCTACGGCTTGAAGCAGGCGCCACGCTGCTGGTACCAGAGGTTGGCAGCTGTTTTAGAGGAGATGCGATTCACGACCAGCAGCTGTGATGAGAGAATTTTAAGGGAAAGGGGGAGAAGCTGGTGCTGTTTCTGGTCTACGTGGACGACATTCTTCTCTTTAGCAGCAGCATGAAGGAGATCCAGAAGGTGCAGCAGCAGCTGATGGAGAACATGAAGTGCAAGACCCTTGGGGAGGTAAAGTACTACCTCGAGATGCACGTGGAGAGGGATCCAGATCACAGGTGGTTGAAGCTGCACCAGGAGAAGTTCATCAAGGAGCTGGGGGAGAAGTATGGGATTGAGAATGAACGCAAGGTTGCAACTCCCCTGCCAGCAAAATTCAAGCTTGTGAAGGCTGCAGAGGATGAAGGGGTTGAAGCCGAGGAGCAGCAGCAATTTCAGTCCTTGGTATGCAGCCTCCTGTATGCAGCGGTTCACACAAGGCCCGACATCTCTTTCTCGGTTGGACAGCTGGCTAGGGTGGTGCAGAATCCATCTGAGGAGCAGGTGGATGCAGTTCAAACAGTGTGTGGTGAAGTACCTGAACTCTCACCCAACCATTGGAGTTCAATATTCCGCATCTGCACAGGTGAAGCAGAAAGGGGTTGAGGTGCTGAAAGAGAAGGGGGAGCGGCTTGGAGAAGGCAAGCTGTTTCTCACTTGCTTTACCGATGCTACTTGGGCTTCTGAGAAGGAGGATTCCTCATCTGTAGGAGGATAGATCTGCGTAGTTACGGGAGAACCTGTTAGTTGGAGGTCCAAGAAGCAGACGGAGACGGCACTCTCTTCCGTGGAATCAGAGTACATGGCAATGTTCCATGGGGTGAAGGAGGTGATTTGGCTGAGGAGGCTGTTAGAGGAGATTGGCCAGGAGCAAAAGGTTGCTACGCCGCTGTTTTGTGATAGTAAGGGGGCTCTTGGGATGGCCAGGAACGTTGTGCTTCATGGGCTGAACAAGCACATGCGTATCAAATGGCACTGGCTGCGTAAGGAGGTGAAGAGGGGGACGGTGAATCCAATCTACATCAAGACTCACCAGCAGCTAGCAGATTTCCTAACCAAGAGGCTTGCGGATGAGCCTCATTGGCGTTGTGTGCGCATGAATGGAATGAGCATGAACTAGCATGGAATGATGGGAATGCAGCCGGTAGGCTGAGAGGGAGTAAACGTGTGCGAATGTATTTGCGTTGGAATGGTGTGTTCGTGTGTTTGTTTGCTTTTGCAATTTTCGCTTGATGCATTTGCAGGTACTCGCGCAATGTGCGCTTCGGCACAACATTGTACGCGCTATGAACAGTGCAAGCAGAAAGGACGAGCTCACAAAGGAACCCAAGATGGAAGCTTTGCGGTTCGGTTGAATTGATTGTGCAGATTCAGTTCTATCCAACTCGAAATTGTACTGTTTTGCTTGGTTGACTATAGTGTAGCAGGGCAGGCACTATAGGGGTACAATTTGGGTGAAGGTTGGATGTTGTTTGTCTGTATCTGCATGTTATAGGGCCAGGGGAAACCAGCGGAACCAGCATTTCGTTAGTTGGGCAAAGACAAAACAGGTTCTGTTATTAGAACCTGAACCTGGTTGTTGTTTTTCCAGGTTGGAAAAACAGAACCAGAGGTTGTTTGCCAACCTGCCACCTTGCTTGGAATTATTTGGGATCATCCCTGGTTCTTCCCAGGTTGATTCCCAAGGTCCTTGCTAGCTAAAACTATTTGTTCCTTCTCTATGTCTACCTTGATATCGTCAATTGATTTAAGCGAATTCCTTCGTCGCTGGAATTTCGTTTCTACGCCGTTCGACGGCGGAATGCTTCCCGAGTCAATGCTAGAATGCTAGCACTACAAGGCTAGGCAAACGCTTTCCAAGCCATAACTTTGTAATGGCAAAACTTTTCGCGAGGCAACTTAGCTTATTTTAAAGCTCATAAAGCGAGCTTCGATATAGCGAATTCCCAGCTTAATCTGATCGACGGACTGCACAGCACGCTGCGTGATGAACAAGTCATTCTTCACTCCCCTCTCTACAAACTCGGATCCGGGAATAGGGGCTGGTCTTGTACCAGGCACCCAGGGACCTTTGGAGGTGACCCCGAGGAGAGGTTTTAAGTTTGATAAAGTCTTAATAGCTTGAGTTTATTAGGCCATTACACCAACAAGCTGGTATCAGAGCTGCGTTATAGTGATCCTCGTTATAGGTAGCTATGGCGGGCAATACCTCGGCGGGAGCTGGTAAATCTTCAGCCCAAGATCGTAGCGGCAGCCAAGATTCTGGTGTTTCGGCGCCAAGGGGAGCGCGAACCAACCAGGGCTCGCTGATTAAAGAGGTGCTGAAGAACTTCACCATCGAGAAGTTTAATGGTGACGACTATGATGACTGGGCCTGGTGACTAGACTGAGTGACCCCGCGCTGCAGGAAGATTGGGACGAGCGCGCCTCGGCTGGCTACTACTTGATGTCGCAGAGTTTGGAGCTGAACCAGCGTCACCACGTCATGCACCTGCTACCGGAAATTGATTGCGGTCCGAAGGCGTGGATCGTGTTGAAGGAGCTGCACGCCCCTATCTCTGTTGCTGCGACGCTCATGATAGAGAGGGAGCTGTCCGCGTTGCGCTTGAGCGAGGGAGAGCCGGTACAACGTGTTTTGGACAAGATGCGTGATCTCTACGCGAAGCTGGCGATTGCGGGAATCACCTACCCGGAGCAGACCAAGTGCCTGAAGATGCTCTCGCTGCTGCCGGAATCGTGGCTTCAATTTACGAGCGTATTGAGCCTGCCGCAGAACTTAAGCTTGTGGACGCTCGAGTGGGTGAGTACGAAAATTCTGGAGGAAGACTTCCGTCGCCGCCAACTGAGGGGTGGAGACGACGGCAGCAGCGGCTACGGGATGCAAGGGAGCCGACGTGGCAGAGGACGTGGCTTCGGTGGTGCTGGGCGCGGTGCAAAGAAGGACGACGACTCCAACGAGCAACATGGAGATACCGGTTAAAGTCGTGGTGCGAAATCTGGACGTGGGGGCAAAACGGGTGCTGGTGGCAAAATGAAAGGGAGTTGCTGGTATTGTGAGAAGGAAGGGCATCCCTGGTTTTTGTGCTATAAGAAACCTGATGGATGGAACCCCCAGAATCGTCACCAGGATGGCGGCGCGCGGAAGAACCAGAAAAACGGCGCAAGCATGGTCGCTGATTCGTCTGACAATAACCCGAAGGGCAACGTCGGTGCTGAGAAGAAGAAGGAGCGTTGGCGTGGCACGGTGGGGGGCAGGCTGGAGAGGGGTCTGCATCCCAGGGGGAGTGCAACGCCGTTGGAGGGGTTGGTGTGAAAGTGTTGGCTAGATCTCGGGAGACAGATTGGGCAACAGCACACCGGTGCTTGGGGCATGTAGCAATGCCGTTGTTGGAGCAGTTTGAGAAGGATGGAGTAGTAAAGGGTCTGAAGCTGAACGGATAGCCACTCGATGACAACTGTGAATTTTATTTTCTCTCAAAGTTTACCCGTTTCCCCTTCCACAGTGTGGCTGGCAGGAGCAAGAAGCCTTTGGAGCTGGTCCACATGGACTTGGTGGGGCTGCTGCCAATGCAAAGGCATAAGGGGAAGCGGTATTTCCTAACTATAGTGGATGATTGGAGCAGGCTGATGTGGGCGTATCCGCTGAAGCAGAAGGATCACGCCGCCTCCACGATACGAGACGATTGGCTGCCATTTGTGGAGAAGCAAGCGGAGTGTGTAGTGAAGCGGATTAGGACAGACCGAGGTGATGAGTTCCTTGGAGCTGAAATGACAGCCTGGCTCAAGAAGCAGGGCATTCAGAGGGAGCTGACCACGGCTTACACCCCACAGTCCAACGGTGTAGCAGAACGGGCAAACCGGACAATTCTGGAGACAGCTAGGGCGCTGCTTATAGAATCTGGGCTGAGCAATTCCATGTGGCCTCATGCTGTCCGACACGCTACCGTGGCTAAGAACAGGGTGCTCACCAAGGTTGGGGATGACTCGTGGGTGCCGTTGGAAAGGTGGCTTGGGAGGAAGCCGCCGGTGGATATGCTGAGGCTGTTTGGTTGCATGGCAGTCACCCACGTCCCCAAGACCTACCGCAGTAAGTTGGGGGCGAGTGCAATCTGGTGAGTGCATTTAGGGCTGGCTGCTGAGAGCAAGGGATGGCTGTTGTGGGAACCATCCAAGGGTGTGTTGTTTGACAGCAGGGATGTGAAGTTTGTTGAGGGCATGATGTATGGGAGCTGGGAGAAACACCGGGGTGTTCCAGCAGATGGAGCAGATTACCATGCAGCTGGACCTGACTCCTAGTGTGTGGGAGGAGGGAGAGGAGGCAGCTGCAGAGGGTGGTGATGGAGAGAAGGTGCAAGAGGCACCTGCTGGTGGAGGAGATGATGTGGAGACTAGTGGCACCAGGGAAGCTGCTGGATCTGAGGGAGGAGAGCAGCAGCAGGGCAAAGCTAAGGTGCCTAAGCTACAACAAAGGAGGATTCTGAAGGGTGTCGTTATGAAGGGATGGGAGACACCCGTCTCTAGGCCAGGACGCACCCGCATGGCAACAATGAAGCTGACTGCAGGAGCTGATGTAGCAGAGCAGCAGCTTGGGAATGAGCATGATGAACCTGCCTACTGTTTTCTTGCCCCTGCATCAGAGGAACCAGCTAGCATGGAGGAGGCACTAGCTGGACCAGATAGGGATAAGTGGCTGGCTTCTAGGGATGCCGAGTATCTGAGCCAGCTAGAAATGGGACATGGGATCTGGTGGTGCTGCTTGAGGGGAAGAAAGCCTTACAGTGCAAGAGTGTGTTGAGGATTAAGACCGATGACAAGGGGCAGGTCACCATCTACAAGAGTAGGTTGGTGGCCAACGGGTTTCAGCAGAAGGAGATGAGGGACTTCGATGAGATCTTTGCTCCCACTGCCAAACCCCCTACCCTCCATGTCTTGTTGGCAGATGCAGCCGTTAGTGGGAAATTTATCATTCAGATGGATATATCAACGGCATTTCTCAACGGAACATTAGAGGATGAGGTGTACATGACGCAGCCGTCAGGGTATGAGGATGGTACGGGCGAAGTGTGCACGCTTAACAAGTCCATCTACGGCTTGAAGCAGGCGCCACGCTGCTGGTACCAGAAGTTGGCAGCTGTTTTAGAGGAGATGGGATTCAGGACCAGCAGCTGTGATGAGAGCCTCTTTCTCAAGGGGGAGGGGGAGGAGCTGGTGCTGTTTCTGGTCTACGTGGACGACATTCTTCTCTTCAGCAGCAGCATGAAGGAGATCCAGAAAGTGCAGCAGCAGCTGATGGAGAACTTCAAATGCAAGACCCTTGGGAAGGTTAAGTACTACTTCGGGATGCACGTGGAGAGGGATCTGGATCACAGGTGGTTAAAGCTGCACCAAGAAAAGCTTGTCAAGCAGCTGGGGAAGAAGTATGGAATTGAGTATGGGCGCAAGATTGCAACTCCCCTGCCAGGTGAGTTCAAGCTTGTAAAGGCTGCAGAGGATGAAGGGGTTGAAGCCGAGGAGCAGCAGCAATTTCAGTCTTTGGTGGGCAGCCTCCTGTATGCAGCAGTTCACATGAGGCCCGACATCTCTTTATCAGTTGGGCAGCTGACAAGGGTAGTGCAGAATCCATCTGAGGAGCAGGTGGATGCAGCTGAACGTGTGGTGAAGTACCTAAACTCTCACCCAACCATTGGAGTTCAATACTCCGCATCTGCACAGGTGAAGCAGAAAGGGGTTGAGGTGCTGAAGGAGAAGGGGGAGCGGCTTGGAGAAGGCAAGCTCTTTCTAACTTGCTTTACCGATGCTACTTGGGCTTCTGAGAAGGAGGATTCCTCATTTGTGGGAGGATACATCTGCGTAGTTGGGGGAGGACCTGTTAGTAGGAGGTCCAAGAAGGAGACCAAGACGGCACTCTCCTCTGTGGAATCAGAGTACATGGCGATGTTCCATTGGGTGAAGGAGGTGATTTGGCAGAGGAGATTGGTCAGGAGCAGAAGGTTGCTACGCCGCTGTTTTGTGATAGCAAGGGGGCTCTTGGGATGGCCAGGAACGCTGTGCTTCATAGGCTGAACAAGCACATGCGTATCAAGTGACACTGGCTGCGTAAGGAGGTGAAGAGGGGGACGGTGAATCCGATCTACATCAAGACTCACCAGCAGCCAGCAGACTTCCTCACCAAGAGGCTTGCTGATGAGCCTCGTTGGCGTTGTATACGCATCAGAGGAATGAGCATGAACTAGCATGGAATGATGAGGATGCAGCCGGCAGGCTGAGGGGGAGTGTGTTGGGTGCAAATTCATATTGCACGACATCCTGCCGTCTGTTTGTACGAGTATGTGTGTGTGAATGCATTTGGGTGTGAATGGAATGTTCGTGTGTTTGTTTGCTTTCGCAATTTTCGCTTGATGCATTTGCAGGTACTCGCGCAATGTGCGCTTCGGCACAACATTGTACGCGCTATGAACAGTGGAAGCAGAAAGGACGAGCTCGCAAAGGAACCCAAGATGGAAGCTTTGCGGTTCGGTTAAATTGATTGCGCAGATTCAGTTTTATCCAACTCGAAATTGTACTGTTTTGCTTGGTTGACTATAGTGTAGCAGGGCAGGCACTATAGGGGTACAATTTAGGTGAAGGTTGGATGTTGTTTGTCTGTATCTGCATGCTACAGGGCCAGGGAAAACCAGCGGAACCAGCATTTGGTTGGTTGGGCAAAGACTAAACAGGTTCTGTTTTTAGGGCCTGAACCTGGTTGTTGTTAAACCAGGTTGGAAAAACAGAACCAGAGGTTGTTTACCAACCTATCACCTGCTATTTTGTCCAGCCAGGTTGGTTCTATTGCTTGGAATTATTTGGGATCATCCGTGGTTGTTCCCAGGTTGATTCCCAAGGTCTTTGCTAGCTAGAACTATTTATTCCTTCTCTATTTGTACCTGAATATAGTAAATTGATTCAAGCGGATTCCTTCCTTGCTGGAATTTCGATTCTGTGCAGTTCGACGGCGGAATGCTACCGAGTCAACGCTAGTACGCTAGCACTCCAACGCTAGGCACACACTATCCGAGCCATGGCTACTTGGCTTACTTCAAAGCTCTTAAAGCGAGCTTTGATACAAGGAATATCCCAGCTTAATCATATCGATGATCTGCACGGCACGCTGCGCGACGTTCAAGGTGACCCCGAGGAGAGGTCTTGCTGCTTTCATTAAGTCCGTCTCGATTTTTCTATCTAGAAACTCGGACCCGAAGATAGGGGCTGGTCTTGTACCAGGCACCCAGGGACCCTTGGAGGTGACCCCGAGGAGAGGTATTAAGTTTGATTAAGTCTTAATAGCCTGAGTTTTTTAGGCCCTTACACTAAGATCATGCACCAGCTACCAGAAGCTGGTTGTGGTCCAAAGGCGTGGACCGTGTTGAAGGAGCTGCACGCCCCTACCTCCGTCGCTGCGACGCTCATGATGGAGAGGGAGCTGTCCGCGTTGCGCCTGAGCGAGGGAGAGCTGGTGCAACCAGTCCTGGACAAGATGCGCGACCTCTACGCAAAGTTGGCGACCGCGGGAATCACCTACCCGGAGCAGACCAAGTGCTTGAAGATGCTCTCGCTGCTGCCAAAATCATGGCTTCAATTTACGCGCGGACTTTGCCTGCCGCAGAACCAGAGCTTGTGGACGCTCCAGTGGGTGCGGATGAGAATTCTGGAAGTTGTTAAAAAGAGCAAAAGAACGAACAAAAAACAACCAACAAAAAAAAAAAAAAACGAAGACGACTCCAACGACCAACAAGGAGGTACCGGTTGGGGTCGCGGTGCGAAATCTGGACGTGGGGGCAAGTCAGGTGCTGGTGGCAAAATAAATGGGAGTTGCTGGTATTGTAAGAAAGAGGGGCATCCCTGGTGTTTGTGTTGTAAGAAACCCGATGGATGGACCCCCCAGAATCGTCACCAGGATGTGTCAGAAATAACGGACTGGAATGATGAACTAGCAAGGATTGTGAGTACAAATATGAAACCCTAATGTTGTGACCCCCCTATAGGCTAACCCACTACAGCCTACACAAATACAACATATATAATGTTTGACACACAAAGGAAGACAACAACAAGCTCAGGGTGGATCTCAAGGATTCCACACAAATTCCGAGCACAAGCTAGTGGTCACAAGACCAGTTCACATGCAGGTTTATAACAGAGCAAGAGATACAGTGATCACAACCTAGCAAGAGTAAACATGCAGATATAGATATATATAGTGATCACAGTACAAGCAAAGTCAAGAGGTAAGTAAGTGAGGTCCAGTAGGCACAAGGCCTAGTAGAGTGCAGAAGCGCTGATGGTCACGAGGCTGAAGCGCCTTGGTGAACACATCAGCAGTGTTGGCCTCAGTGGCCACGTAGCGAATACAAAGCTGACCGCGCTGCTGCAGCTCACGAGCAAGGAAGTACCGCAGGGCGATGTGCTTCGTTCTGTGCTCCAGTCTGTGCTCCTCACACAAGGCAATGGCAGCCTTGTTGTCGACGTACAGTACTGGAGGAGAACGAGGCCGCTCTCCGAGGTCGGTCAGCAGGTAGGTCAGCCAGCGTAGCTCCTGGGCAGCCATGGCTGTAGCGTAGATCTCAGCCTCGCAACTGGAGCCGAGAACAGAAGAAGAGCGAGTAGAGCGCCAAGAAACTGAGCCAGAGCCAAGGCTGAAGGTGTAACCCTGAGACGACCGCTGAGTGGCCTGGTCGTCTGCCCAAGAAGCGTCTGAGTGCCCTGTGAGAACAACTCGGTCTCGCCCTCCAAGCACAAGCCCCATGCCCGACGTACTACACAAGTAGCGCAACATCCTCTAAGCGGCATCCATGTGCTCCTTCCTGTGACGGCCAGGAGCGACATAGTGTGCAAGATGCTAAGAGGGTATGCAAGGTCAGGTCGAGTGCAGGTCATCAGGTACATGAGGCAGCCCACAAGCTCTGGATACGGGCCACTCGGCTCTACGGACTCATCCGAAGGCAGAGCTGAGAGCGAGTGACCGGTAGGCAGAGGAGTGGACTGAGGCGAGGAGTACTTGAAGCAGAAGCGCTGGAGAACCTGCTGCACCATGTGTGACTGAGTCAGGGTGATGGTGCGCCGTGCTCTGTCCCGGGTGATCCGCAAGCCAAGATAGCTTGTCAGCTCATCCAGGTCTGTGCACGTGTGTCTCTTCTGCAGCTCCGACTTCACGTAGGCAAGTCCTGCAGTGTCAGCAGTGGCAAAGACCAAGTTGTCGACGTACACGAGGATGTAGAACGGCGGCAGCGAAGTGTCGGTGCGCAGGAACAGCGACGGGTCAGCTGTAGAAGGCGCGAACCCAAGAGCCGCAAGTGTAGTCCTCAGTGTGTCGTGCCACTCACGCGGAGCCTGGCGGAGACCGTAGACCGGCCGCTGAAGCCTCCACTGGGTACCAGGAGGAAACGACCCAGTGAAGCCAGGTGGGCGGCGCAGCCAGATCTCCTCGTGCAGGCTGCCCTGCAAGAAAGCAGTGCTGAAGTCAAGCGAGTGAAGCTCGTAGTCGCGGTGAGCGGCTATGTGCAGCAGCACCCGAAGAGTAGTCATCTTCGGGGTGGGGGAGAAGGTCTGGAAGAAGTCAACTCCCTCTCGCTGACTGAAGCCTCGAGCCACGTAACGCGCCTTAAAGACAGGCGGAGAACCCGGCGGCCGCTTCACCCTGAAAATCCACATGCCACTGACGATGTTCGCCCCAGGAGGGGGAACCTCGTCGATGTAGGTGCGTGTGGACTTCCAGGAAGCCATCTCGGCGTCCATGGCTGTCTGCCACTGAGAGGAGTAGGGACCCGCCATCGCCTCAGCGTAAGTGCGCGGGGTCGGGATGTCTGGTGCATCCGGGTCTCCCTCAGGGGCAACTAGCAAGGACACGAGACGGGGCAAAGCAGCAGCAAGACACTGGAACTCCTCCTGTCTGTCCTCAAGGACGTCCGTGCCAAGAGCACACTCACCCCCGACGGACGGAGGACAGACAGACTCAGACTCAGCAACAAGGCTAGCAGCGTAGTCTAGACGACAGGCAGCAGCAAAGTCAACCAACTCAGCGACCAGAGCAGACGCAGCCGAGGACTCAAAGGTAGGGTCAGTGACAACAGTAGCAAGGAGACGCATGACAGTAGGGTGCTCAGCACGAAACCGGTCAGACTCAGGGTCCGGAACGTCAGGCAAAGAGGACGCAGGAGGAGACGGTAGAGGGACACGCTGAGGAGCAGTAGAGGGACGCAGAGTCATGTAGTGAGTGCCTGGGACAGGAGGAGGACGCTCACGACGGACACGACTACCAGTGCGAGCAGGACGAACAGGCGACACAGGACGAGACTCAGGCTCACGACGCTCTGTAAGACCTCCTGTGGGACTAGTGTAAGGAGAGGGAGCAGGGAGAGGCGAGGTAGGCAGTAACTGTGACTGCGGCTGGACAGGCGGAGGACACTCTACGGAGGGAGGAGGACAAGGAGGAGGAGCCTGCCCAAGAACCTGCTGAAGGAGCGGTACGAAGTACGGTCGCGGCCGCGCAGCGTCTCCAGAAGCAGAAGAGACTCCAGCGGCCGGGTCCTCAGTACCAGTAGGAGCTCCAGCGTCCGGGTCCACAGCACCAGCAGCAGCTCCACCGGCCGGGTCCTCAGCACCAGTAGTAGCTCCAACGCCCGGGTCCTCAGCAGCAGCAGCAGCGCCACCGCTCGGGTCCTCAGCACCAGCAGCAGCTCCACCGTCCGAGTCCTCAGCACCAGCAGCAGCGCCACCGCCCGGGTCCTCAGCTCCAGCAGCAGCTCCAACGTCCGAGTCCTCAGCACCAGCAGCAGCTCCACCAGGCGGGTCCGCAGCACCAGCAGCAGCGCCACCCCCAGGGTCCGCAGCACCAGGAGCACCACTCCGAAGACTGCAGCGCCGTGTGTACCACTCGCGGATCTGCTGAATGGGGGGGAGCTCCTGGGTAGGAGGGAAAGTACCGGGACGAGCTCCAGGAGCACCTCTCCGGAGGCGGCAGTACTCGAGGTACCTCTCCTGCAGCTGCTGGGAGGAGAGGGCTCCTCCAGGTGTAGTACGCGCAGGCTCAGCACCCCCAGACTCAGCACCCCCAGACTCAGCACCTCCAGGCTCCGCACCTCCAGGCTCAGCACCCCCAGGCTCCGCACCCCCAGACCCAGCACTCCCAGGCTCAGCACCCCCAGACGCAGCACCCCCAGGCTCAGCACCCCCAGACGCAGCACCCCCAGGCTCAGCACCCCTAGCAGGACGAGAGTCAACAGCTACCTCGACAGGCTCACCCGGGTCTACCTGGGACACACCTGAGGGAGCGGCACCCTGAGGGGGGAGGGGGTCTGGTACCTCTGCACCTGGAGCGAGGAAGAGAGGCGGGGGGGGGAGCGGGGCAGTGCGGTAGGGGAAGAGGCGGTAGTAGGGGACGGACTCGTCAAAAGTGACGTCCTGAGAGGCCAGGACACGACGCGAGGTGGGGTGGTAGAACTGCCAGCCAGGGGCGTCCGGGACAAAGCCAAGGAAGACGCAGGGGACAGCGCGACGGGAGAGCTTGTCCGCGGACGCGTCGCGGACAAAAGCTCGGGATCCCCAGACCCAAAAACGCGACGCATCGCCAGCCTCTCCCGTCCAACGCAGTGTCGGAGAAGTCTCGGGCAAGGAGACACGGGGCCAGAGGTTGAGCTGATGCGCAGCGTATCGGACTGCAAACGGCCACAGAAAATGGGGGGCAGCTGCATGGCTCAAGGAGGTACGAGCGACCTCCATGACCAGACCAATGCGGTGCTCAGCAACCCCATTCTGCTGTGGAGAGGCCGGAAGCGTGTACGACTGCTCAATGCCCTCCTGCTGACAAAAGGCCTCCAATAGGCCAGAGGAAAACTCCCCACCTCTGTCAGAGTGCAGACGCAGGACAGGGAAGTCGGAGCGGAAACGCTCACGGAGCTGGAGACGAGATCTGCGGATCCAAGGGATCAAGACATCAGGGACGTCACCCTTGGCGCGCAAGGGAGCGTCTGCAAGGGAGCAGTTGTCGGGGGAAAGGAGGAGGAGTGAGGAACGGCGCGCTGCCGTCCCTCGACACAGGGAATACAGGGAGGAGCAGGCGAGTCGGGAAGGGGAGGGAGCACCCTGGGAAGACCAGCAACAAGGTCCCGTTTGTGCATGGCCCGAAGGCGCTGCACAGACGGGTGGCCAAGGCGGTGGTGCCAAAGGACAGTCTCATGCGCCAGAGAGCGACACGAGCAGGGGGCGGACAGCTGACCTGACGCTGACGCAGACGCGGACGCAGCTACCTGAGGGGACTCAGTGGTCAGTGTGTAAAGGTCCGACCCCGGCTCCCGAGTGAAGGTAGCCAGGTGGCGACCCGTCCGAGCACACGTGCAGTGTGTCACGCGCTCGTAGGCAGGGGTGAACTGGTGAACACCCCCGTCCTGGAGCGCACTACCTGCCACCAAGTTCGTAGAGAACGAGGGGAGGTAGAGACCTGACAGCGTGCCGGACGGGACCGCCGGACAAGGAAGGACAGTGGAGGAGGTCGCAATGACCGGACCCCCAGAGGGGTCAGCAAGGGAGACAGCAACTGGCCGAGCGAGTGGCTCAAGGACAGTGCGGTCACGAAAGAAGGAGCGAGAAGCACCTGAGTCCAGTGTGAAGGTGTGCAGTGCTGCAGTCGACTCAGTACCAGGGGGCACGGACGCACGAGCACCTAGGGCTGCAGCCTCACCAGGACCTGTGGGAGCAGACGCACTAGCACCTAGAGCGGCAGCCGGACTGGCCTGAATGCCCGGGTCGGGCGGAACACGCAAGTACTGAGCACCCTCTCCACTAATAGACATTGCATACATGGCAGTGAGAATAGCATCAAAGTCTAAAGCCCAAATATCAACACCCCTCTTTTCCAGATCAGCCCAGCGCGGCAGCTCAGTGGCAGCAGGAAACTGAGTGCGCCACGCGTCGTTAAGGCGCGCGAAGCAGCGCTGCGTGGGGTGCGGCCTCCCACACTGCTGGCCGCTGCGGTCACCTGTGCGAATGACGTACGTGCAGGTAACGCTACGCTGCGCATACCACTCACGGGCGGCCTGAAGCGTCGGGGCGGGCTGCTGACTCTGCCCTCCGCCAGTGCCTCCACGACCACCACCCCCACCGCCGCCGCCCCGGCCACCTCCACCCCTGCCGCCGCCACGACCACCTCCGCCTCCGCTGCCGCCTCCACCACCACTCCCACCGCCGCTGTCTCCTCCCCCACTGCCGCCACTAGTCTCCCCAGCCGCGCCTCCACTCCCACCGCCTCCACCCCCACCTCCTCCGCCGCCACCCCCACCCCTGCCCCCCTTGTTCCTGCGGCGCCCACTCGAAGCAGACGCGGTCCCGACCTTCTCAGCACCAAGAAGGTCGACAGCAGCAGCAGAGGCGACAGAGGGGAGGAGGGGGGAAGGGGAACACCCCTCAAAGAACGGGGTGCGGGGGTCACCACGAGAGGTGCCTACAGCGACGATGCTCGCCTCAGCTGCAAGCAGTTCCTTCTCGAGGAGGGCAACAGTGAGCTCAGTGGGGGAGCGAGAGAGGAAGTGGTCCCTGACTGCGCGCAGAGAGTCAGGGAGGCGGGTGACGATGTGGTAGAGAGTGATCCAGAGCGGGGGGGGGTTGCTAGTGAGAAACTCGGCAGGCATAGCAGCGCGAAAGCGGGCCTCACTAGTCTTAAGGTGGGTGATGAGGTCTGCGACAGTGTGAAAGGAGGCTAGGTCAGGGAACAGGTAGGGGAGAGTGAGGCGGCCTAGCGTGGCAGAAGCGGGTGAGGAGTAGCGGGCAACTACAGCGGTGTAGAGGTCCTTAGCAGTCTTGCACTGGCCGAAGTGCTCGCGCTCGTCTAGTGGCAGGGAGTTGCGAATAGCAAAGCGAGCGTGCGCATCACGGGTCTGCCACTGAGAACGCAGAGTGCTGTCAGCAGACGAGTCAGGGGCAGTGGCATGGCCTAGGGCGTGGTCGTACAGTGAGATGTCTTCCTTGGCAGTGAGCTGTAGGAACAGGTGCAGGTCATCTAGCCAGGTTTCGAACTTCACTGGACGGCCCTCGGCATCGAAAGCTAGAACTGGCGGACTAGCCATGGCGACAGTAGCAGTAGCAGTAGTAGCAGTAGTACGGTAGGTAGAAAATAAACAACAGTGAGAGCGAGTGCCTCGCGGGCGGCGGCTGCAGAAGCGCACGGGCGGCAGCGGCGCACGGGGAACGGCGGTGCACGGGCAGCGGCAGCGCACGGGCAGCGGCAGCGTAGGAGCAGCGACGGCGCACTAGCAGCGGCGGCGCACAGGCAGCGGCGGCGCTCGGGAGGCAGCAGTGCGCAAGCAGCAGCGGAAGCAGCGGCGTACGAGCGGCTGCGGGCAGCGGGGCGTGCGCGAGCAGGCGACGGGCTTATACGCACGGGCAGCAGCGCCGACAGCGCACGGGCGGCTGCAGCAGCGAGCGGTGCGCAAGCAGCAGCGGCAGCAGCGCACGGGTGGCAGCGACATCGGTGCACGGGCGGCAGCGGCGTCGGCGGACGGGCGGCTGCGGGCAACGGGCGTGCGGCAGCTGCGGCGGCGAGCTGCGGGCCTGCGGGGCCACGGCGGGGTGCGCGCGAGCGGGCGACGGGCGGCTGCAGCAGCGGGCGCGTCAGCGAGGCGCACAGGCAGCGCGCGGGCAGCGTGCGGGGCCGCGCGTAAAGAAAACAGCCGCGCGCGTGCGGCTAGCGGGGCGCGCGCAGCGAAATCGACCGCGGCGGGCGGCTAGCGGCCAAAAAAAAAAGTCGAGTCGCGCGCGGGCGGCTGGCGGGCTGCGCGCGCGCGGTAGGTAGGAGGCGCACGAGGGCGCGTAGGCGCACGAGGCGCACGGTAGGTAGGTAGGTAACGGTGGGCCCTAAGAACGGTCCTAGCGAAGGACCTGCTCTGATACCATGTCAGAAATAACGGACTGGAATGATGAACTAGCAAGGATTGTGAGTACAAATATGAAACCCTAATGTTGTGACCCCCCTATAGGCTAACCCACTACAGCCTACACAAATACAACATATATAATGTTTGACAGGATGGCGGCGCGCGGAAGAACCAGAAAAACGGCGCAAGCATGGTCGCTGATTCGTCCGACAATAACCCGAAGGGCAACGGCGGTGCTGAGAAGAAGAAGGAGCGCGACGCGGGCCAGTTCTTCCATGTCGGCTCTGCCAAGGTTGGAGCAGAGCTGCACCCCCTGGACTTTTGGGTGTTGGACACGGGCGCTGCTGAACGACGTAACACGCTGCATCAATCAATGAGGTGCGCTCCGTCTCTGGACACGCGTTGAAGGTGGCTGGTGCGGGACGAGCTGCGTTTAAGGGAGCGGATGGCAAGCCGGTGGTGCTGCACGACGTTCTCCTCGTCCCCGACCTCAAGGCCAACCTCATCTCCCTCCGTAAGCTTGCCAAGGCTGGGGTGAGCACTAGCACGGATGGGGCTCGTACGTATAAGGGGCAGCTGTGAAATCGGGTGCTTTGGGATCTACACGAAAGCAAGGATGTATACAGATCTATGTGGAAGCTGCCAGCGTTGGCGTGGCACGGTGGGGGGCAGGCTGGAGAGGGGTCTGCATCCTAGGGGGAGTGCAACGCCGTTGGAGGGGTTGGTGTGAAAGTGTCGGCCAGATCTGGGGAGACAGATTGGGCAACGGCACACCGGTGCTTGGGGCATGTAGCAATGCCGTTGTTGGAGCAGTTTGAGAAGGATGGAGCAGTAAAGGGTCTGAAGCTGAACGGATAGCCACCCGATGACAACTGTGAAACTTATATTCTCTCAAAGTTTTCCCGTTTCCCCTTCAACAGTGTGGCTGGCAGGAGCAAGAAGCCTTTGGAGCTGGTCCACATGGACTTGGTGGGGCCGCTGCCAGTGCAAGGGCACAAGGGGGAGCGGTATTTCCTAACCATAGTGGATGATTGGAGCAGGCTGATGTGAGCGTTTCCGCTGAAGCAGAAGGACCACGCCGCCTCCACGATACGGGACGATTGGCTGCCATTTGTGGAGAAGCAAGCGGAGTGTGTAGTGAAGCGGATTAGGACAGACCGAGGTGGTGAGTTCCTTGGAGCTGAAATGACAGCCTGGCTCAAGAAGCAGGGCATCCAGAGGGAGCTGACCATGGCTTACACCCCACAGTCCAACGGTGTAGCAGAACGGGCGAACTGGACAATTCTGGAGACAGCTAAGGCGCTGCATATAGAATCTAGGCTGAGCATTTCCATGTGGCCCCATGCTGTTCGGCACGCTACCGTGGCTAGGAACAGGGTGCTCACCAAGGTTGGGGATGACTCTTTGGTGCCGTTGGAGAGGTGGCTTGGGAGGAAGCCGCCGGTGGACATGCTGAAGGTGTTTGGTTGCATGGCAGTCGCCCACGTCCCCAAGACCTACCGCAGTAAGTTGGGGGCGAGTGCAATCTGGTGAGTGCATTTAGGGCTGGCTGCTGAGAGCAAGGGATGGCTGTTGTGGGAACCATCCAAGGGTGTGTTGTTTGACAGCAGGGATGTGAAGTTTGTTGAGGGCATGATGTATGGGAGCTGGGAGAAACACCGGGGTGTTCCAGCGGATGGAGCAGATTACCATGCAGCTGGACCTGACTCCTAGTGTGTGGGAGGAGGGAGAGGAGGCAGCTGCAGAGGGTGGTGATGGAGAGAAGGTGCAAGAGGCACCTGCTGGTGGAGGAGATGATGTGGAGACTAGTGGCACCAGGGAAGCTGCTGGATCTGAGGGAGGAGAGCAGCAGCAGGGCAAAGCTAAGGTGCCTAAGCTACCACAAAGGAGGAAGCTGAAGGGTGTCGTTATGAAGGGATGGGAGACACCCGTCTCTAGGCCAGGACGCACCCGCATGGCAACAATGAAGCTGACTGCAGGAGCTGATGTAGCAGAGCAGCAGCTTGGAATGAGCATGATGAACCTGCCTACTGTTTTCTTGCCCCTGCATCAGAGGAACCAGCTAGCATGGAGGAGGCACTAGCTGGACCAGATAGGGATAAGTGGCTGGCTTCTAGGGATGCCGAGTATCTGAGCCAGCTAGAAATGGGACATGGGATCTGGTGGTGCTGCTTGAGGGGAAGAAAGCCTTACAGTGCAAGAGTGTGTTGAGGATTAAGACCGATGACAAGGGGCAGGTCACCATCTACAAGAGTAGGTTGGTGGCCAACGGGTTTCAGCAGAAGGAGATGAGGGACTTCGATGAGATCTTTGCTCCCACTGCCAAACCCCCTACCCTCCATGTCTTGTTGGCAGATGCAGCCGTTAGTGGGAAATTTATCATTCAGATGGATATATCAACGGCATTTCTCAACGGAACATTAGAGGAGGATGTGTACATGACGCAGCCGCCTGGGTATGAGGATGGTACGGGCGGGGTGTGCACGCTTAACAAGTCCATCTACGGCTTGAAGCAGGCGCCACGCTGCTGGTACCAGAAGTTGGCAGCTGTTTTAGAGGAGATGGGATTCAGGACCAGCAGCTGTGATGAGAGCCTCTTTCTCAAGGGGGAGGGAGAGGAGTTGGTGCTGTTTCTGGTCTACGTGGACGACATTCTTCTCTTCAGCAGCAGCATGAAGGAGATCCAGAAAGTGCAGCAGCAGCTGATGGAGAACTTCAAATGCAAGACCCTTGGGAAGGTTAAGTACTACTTCGGGATGCACGTGAAGAGGGACCTGGATCACAGGTGGTTAAAGCTGCACCAAGAAAAGCTTGTCAAGCAGCTGGGGAAGAAGTATGGAATTGAATATGAGCGCAAGATTGCAACTCCCCTGCCAGGTGAGTTCAACCTTGTAAAGGCTGCAGAGGATGAAGGGGTTGAAGCCGAGGAGCAGCAGAAATTTCAGTCCTTGGTGGGCAGCCTCTTGTATGCAGCAGTTCACACGAGGCCCGACATCTCTTTCTCGGTTGGGCAGCTAAACTCAAGCTATTAGGACTTAATCAAACTTAATACCTCTCCTCGGGGTCACCTCCAAGGGTCCCTGGGTGCCTGGTACAAGACCAGCCCCTATCCTCGGGTCCGAGTTTGTAGAGAGAGGGATCAAGAAGGACTTAGTCAAAACAGCAAGAGTACCTTGAACGTCGCGCAGCGTGCCGTGCAGACCGTCGATCGGATTAAGCTGAGAATTCGCTATATCGAAGCTTGCTCCAAGATCTTTAAAATAAGCCAAGTTGCCTCGCGAAATGTTCTGCCATTACAAAGTTATGGCTCGGACGGTATTTGCCTAGCATTAGGGTGCTAGCGTACTAGCGTTGACTCGGGTAGCATTCCGCCAACGAACCGCGTAGAAATGAAATTCCAGCGAGGAAGGAATTCGCATGAATCAATTGACTATGTCCAGGTACAAACAGAGAAGGACTAAATAGTTCTAGCTAGCAAGGACCTTGGGAATCATCCTGGGAACAACCAGGGATGATCCCAAATAATTCCAAGCAACAGAACCAACCTGGCTAGACAAAATAGCAGGTGGTAGGCTGGTAAACAACCTCTGGTTCTGTTTTTCCAACCTGGGAAAACAACAACCAGGTTCAGGTTCTAAAAACAGAACCTGTTTTGTCTTTGCCCAACCAGCCAAATGCTGGTTCTGCTGGTTTCCCCTGGCCTTGTAGCATGCAGATACAGACAAACAACATCCAACCTTTACCTAAATTGTACCCCTATAGTGCCTGCCCTGCTACACTATAGTTAACCAAACAATACAGTACAATTTCGAGTTGGATAGAACTGAATCTGCGCAATCAATTCAACCGAACTGCAAAGCTTCCATCTTGGGTTCCTTTGCAAGCTCGTCCTTTCTGCTTGCACTGTTCATAGCGCGTACAATGTTGTGCCGAAGCGCACATTGCGCGAGTACCTGCAAATGCTTCAAGCAAAAATTGCGAAAGCAAACAAACACACGAACACACCATTCACACGCAAATACATTCGCACACGCATACTCATACAAACAGACGGCAAGATGTCGTGCAAACTGAATTTGCACCCAACACACTCCTCCTCAGCCTGCCGGCTGCAATTCCATCATTCCATACTAGTTCATGCTCATTCCACTCATGCGCACACAACGCCAATGAGGCTCATCCGCAAGCCTCTTGGTGAGAAAGTCTGCTGGCTGCTGGTGAGTCTTGATATAGATCGGATTCACTGTCCCTCTCTTCACCTCCTTACGCAGCCAGTGCCATTTGATACGCATGTGCTTGTTCAGCCCATGAAGCACAGCGTTCCTGGCCATCCCAAGAGCCCCTTTGCTATCACAAAACAGCGGTGTAGCAACCTTCTGCTCCTGGCCAATCTCCTCTAACAGCCTCCTCAGCCAAATCACCTCCTTCACCCCATGAAACATTGCCATGTACTCTGATTCCACAGAAGAGAGTGCCGTCTCCGTCTGCTTCTTGGACCTCCAACTAACAGGTCCACTCCCAACTACGCAGATGTATCCTCCCACAGATGAGGAATCCTCCTTCTCAGAAGCCCAAGTAGCATCAGTAAAGCAAGTGAGAAAGAGCTTGCCTTCTCCAAGCCGCTCCCCCTTCTCTTTCAGCACCTCAACCCCTTTCTGCTTCACCTGTGCAGATGCGGAGTATTGAACTCCAATGCTTGGGTGGGAGTTCAGATACTTCACCACGCGCTCAGCTGCATCCACCTGCTCCTCTGATGGATTCTGCACCACCCTAGCCAGCTGCCCAACTGAGAAAGAGATGTCAGGCCTCGTGTGAACTGCTGCATACAAGAGACTGCCCACCAAGGACTGAAATTGCTGCTGCTCCTCGGCTTCAACCCCTTCATCCTCTGCAGCCTTCACAAGTTTGAATTCTGCTGGCAGGGGAGTTGCAACCTTGCGCTCATTCTCAATCCCATACTTCTCCCCCAGCTCCTTGATAAACTTCTCCTGGTGCAGCTTCAACCAACTGTGATCCAGATCCCTCTCCACATGCATCCCGAGGTAGTATTTTACCTCCCCAAGGTTCTTGCACTTGAAGTTCTCCATCAGCTGCTGCTGCACTTTCTGAATCTCCTTCATGCTGCTGCTGAAGAGAAGAATGTCGTCCACGTAGACCAAAAACAGCACCAGCTTCTCCCCCTCGCCCTTGAGAAAGAGGCTTTCATCACAGCTGCTGGTCCTGAACCCTATCTCCTCTAAAACAGCTGCCAACCTCTGGTACCAGCAGCGTGGCGCCTGCTTCAAGCCGTAGATTGACTTTTTCAGCTTGCACACCCTGCCCGTACCATCCTCATACCCAGGCGGCTGCGTCATGAATACCTCCTCCTCTAAAATGCCGTTGAGAAATGCCGTTGATATATCCATCTGAATGATGAATTTCCCACTAACAGCTGCATCTGCCAACAAGACACGGAGGGTAGGGGGTTTGGCAGTGGGAGCAAAGATCTCGTTGAAGTCCTGCTTCTCCTTCTGCATAAACCCCTTAGCCACCAACCTACTCTTGTAGATGGTGACCTGCCCCTTGTCATCGGTCTTGATCCTCAGCACTCATTTGCATTGTACCGCTTTCTTTCCCTCAGGCAGCACCACTAGTTCCCAAGTCCCATTCTCCAGCAGGCTCTGGTACTCAGCATCCCTAGAAGCCAGCCACTTGTCCCTATCTGGTCCAGCTAATGCCTCCTCCATGCTAGCTGGTTCCTCTGGTGCAGGGGCAAGAAAACAGTACGCAGGCTCATCCTCCTCATCCGGGTCATAGCCATGCGGTAGAATCAGCAATGCCTCCTCGGTCCCTAGCTGCTGCTCTGCTGCATCAGTTCCTGCAGTCAGCTTCTTAGTAGCCATACGGGTACGTCCTGGCCTGGAGACGGGTGTCTCCCATCCCTTCATAACGACACCCTTCGGCTTCTTAGTTTTCCCCTGCTGCTGCTTTCCTCCCTCGGATCCAGCAGCTTCACTAGTGCTACCGCCAGTCTCCACACCATTTTCTCCACCAGCAGGTGCCTCCTGTACCCTCGCTCCATCACCACCCCCTGCAGCTGCCTCCTCTCCCTCCTCCCACACACTAGGAGTCAGGTCCAGCTGCATGGTGATCTGCTCCATCTGCTGGGATACCCTTGCCTCCGGCTGTTTCTCCCAGCTTCCATACATCATGCCCTCAATGAATTTCACATCCCTGCTGTCAAACAACACACCCTTGGATGGTTCCCACAGCAGCCATCCCTTGCTCTCAGCAGCCAGCCCCAAATGCACACACCAGATTGCACTCGCCCCCAACTTACTGCGGTAGGTCTTGGGGACGTGGGCGACTGCCATGCAGCCAAACACCCTCAGCATGTCCACCGGCGGCTTCCTCCCAAGCCACCTTTCCAACGGCACCCACGAGTCATCCCCAACCTTAGTGAGCACCCTGTTCCTAGCGACGGTGGCGTGCCGGACAGCATGGGGCCACATCGAGTTGCTCAGCCCAGATTCTATGAGCAGCGCCCTAGCTGTCTCCAGAATTGTCCGGTTCGCCCGTTCTGCTACACCGTTCGACTGTGGGGTGTAAGCCGTGGTTAGCTCCCTCTGGATGCCCTGCTTCTTGAGCCAAGCCGTCATCTCAGCTCCAAGGAACTCACCACCCCGATCTGTCCTAATCCGCTTCACCACACACTCTGCTTGCTTCTCCACGAACGGCAGCCAATCGTCCCGAATCGTGGAGGCGGCGTGATCTTTCTGCTTCAGCGGATATGCCCACATTAGCCTGCTCCAGTCATCCACTATGGTTAGGAAATACCGCTCCCCCTTGTGCCCTTGCACCGGCAGCGGCCCCACCAAGTCCATGTGGACCAGCTCCAACGGCTTCTTGCTCCTGCCAGCCACACTATGGAAGGGGAAACGGGTAAACTTTGAGAGCAAACAGATTCCACAGTTATCATCGGGTGGTTATCTGTTCAGCTTCAAGCCCTTAACAGCTCCATCCTTCTCCAGCTGCTTCAGCAAAGGCATTGCCACATGCCCCAAACGTCGGTGTGCCGTTGCCCAATCCGTCTCCCCAGATCTGGCCGACACTTTCACACCTACCCCTCCAACGGCGTTGCACTCCCCCTGGGATGCAGACCCCTCTCCAGCCTGCCCCCCACCGTGCCACGCCAATGCCGGCAGCTGCCACATGGATCTGTACACGTCCTTGCTCTCGTGCAGATCCCAAAGCACCTGATTGCCCAGCTTCCCCTTATAAGTGCGAGCCCCATCCGTGTTGGTGTTCACCCCAGCCTTGCCAAGCTTACGGAGGGAGATAAGGTTGGCCTTTAGGTCGGGGACAAGGAGAACGTCGTGCAGCACCACCGGCTTGCCATCCGCTCCCTTAAACGCAGCTCGTCCCGCACCAGCCACCTTCAACATGTGTCCAGAGGCAGAGCACACTTCGTTAATCGGTGCAGCACGTACGTCGTCCAGCAGGTCCTTGCGCGGCGTCATTGTCCAAGCAGCGCCTGTGTCCAACACCCAATAGTCCAGGGGGTGCAGCTCTGCTCCAACCTTAGCAGATGCGTCTCCTTGCTCCCCCTTGTCTCCCACATGGAAGAATTGGCCCGCGGTATGCTCTTTCTTCTTCTCCGCACCGCCGTTGCCCTTCGGGTTGTTGTCGGACGAATCAGCGACCATGTTGGTGCCGTTTTTCTGGTTCCTCCGCGCGCCGCCATCCTGGTGACGATTCTGGGGGGTCCATCCATCGGGTTTCTTATAGCACAAAAACCAGGGGTGCCCTTCCTTCTCACAGTACCAGCAACTCCCTTTCATTTTGCCACCAGCACCCGACTTGCCCCCACGTCCAGATTTTGCACCGCGACCCCAACCGGTACCTCCTTGTTGGTTGTTGGAGTCGTCGTCTTTCTTTGCACCGCGCCCAGCACCACCGAAGCCACGTCCTCTGCCACGTCGGCTCCCTTGCATCCCGTAGCCGCTGCTGCCGTCGTCTCCACCCCTTAGTTGGCGGCGACGGAAGTCCTCCTCCAGAATCTTTGTCCGCACCCACTCGAGTGTCCACGAGCTCTGGTTCTGCGGCAGGCTCAATCCGCTCGTGAATTGAAGCCACGATTCAGGCAGCAGCGAGAGCATCTTCAAGCACTTGGTCTGCTCCGGGTAGGTGATTCCCGCGGTCGCCAACTTCGCGTAGAGGTCGCGCATCTTGTCCAGGACAGGTTGCACCGGCTCTCCCTCGCTCAGGCGCAACGCGGACAGCTCCCTCTCCAGCATCAACGTTGCGACAACGGAGGTCGGGGCGTGCAGCTCCTTCAACACGGTCCACGCCTTCGGACCGCATTCAACCTCCGGCAGCAGGTGCATGACGTGGTGACGCTGGTTCAGCTCCAAACTCTGCGACATCAAATAGTAGCCAGCCGAGGAGCGCTCGTCCCAATCTTCCTGCAGCGTGGGGTCACTCGGTCTAGGCTCCTCCCCAATCATTAGTTTCAGCAAACCGATCTGACGGAAATACAATTGCATTTTCCAGGCCCAATCATCATAGCCCTCACCATTGAACTTCTCGACGGTGAAGTTCTTCAGCACCTCCTTGATCAGCGAGCCCTGGTTTGTTCGCGCTCCCCTTGGCGCTGAAACACCAGAATCTTGGCTGCCGCTACGATCTTGGGCTAAAGATTCACCAGCTCCCGCTGAGGTGTTGCCCGCCATAGCTACCTATAACAAGGATCACTATAACGCAGCTCTGATACCAGCTTGTTTGTGTAAGGGCCTAATAAACTCAAGCTATTAGAACTTAATCAAGCATAATACCTCTCCTCGGGGTCACCTCCAAGGGTCCCTGGGTGCCTGGTACAAGACCAGCCCCTATCCTCGGGTCCGAGTTTGTAGAGAGAGGAACCAAGAATGACTTAGCCAAAATAGCGAGAGTACCTTGAACTTCGCGCAGCGTGCCGTGCAGACCGTCGATCGGATTAAGCTGAGAATTCGCTATATCGAAGCTCGCTCCAAGAGCTTTAAAATAAGCCAAGTTGCCTCGCGAAATGTTCTGCCATTACGAAGTTATGGCTCGGACGGTATTTGCCTAGCATTAGGGTGCTAGCGTACTAGCGTTGACTCTGGTAGCATTCCGCCATCGAACCGCGTAGAAACGAAATTTCAGCGAGGAAGGAATTCGCATGAATCAATTGACTATGTCCAGGTACAAACAGAGAAGGACTAAATAGTTCTAGCTAGCAAGGACCTTGGGAATCATCCTGGGAACAACCAGGGATGATCCCAAATAATTCCAAGCAAAAGAACCAACCTGGCTAGACAAAATAGCAGGTGGTAGGCTGGTAAACAACCTCTGGTTCTGTTTTTCCAACCTGGGAAAACAACAACCAGGTTCAGGTTCTAAAAACAGAACCTGTTTTGTCTTTGCCCAACCAGCCAAATGCTGGTTCTGCTGGTTTCCCCTGGCCTTCTAGCATGCAGATACAGACAAACAACATCCAACCTTCACCTAAATTGTACCCCTATAGTGCCTGCCCTGCTACACTATAGTTAACCAAACAATACAGTACAATTTCGAGTTGGATAGAACTGAATCTGCGCAATCAATTCAACCGAACTGCAAAGCTTCCATCTTGGGTTCCTTTGCGAGCTCGTCCTTTCTGCTTGCACTGTTCATAGCGCGTACAATGTTGTGCCGAAGCGCACATTGCACGAGTACCTGCAAATGCTTCAAGCAAAAATTGCGAAAGCAAACAAACACACGAACACACCATTCACACGCAAATACATTCGCACACGCATACTCGTACAAACAGACGGCAGGATGTCGTGCAAACTGAATTTGCACCCAAAAGAGGAGATTGGTCAGGAGCAGAAGGTTGCTACGCCGCTGTTTTGTGATAGTAAGGGGGCTCTTGGGATGGCCAGGAACGCTGTGCTTCATGGGCTGAACAAGCACATGCGTATCAAGTGACACTGGCTGCGTAAGGAGGTGAAGAGGGGGACGGTGAATCCGATCTACATCAAGACTCACCAGCAGCCAGCAGACTTTCTCACCAAAAGGCTTGCGGATGAGCCTCATTGGCGTTGTGTGCGCATGAGTGGAATGAGCATAAATTAGTATGGAATGATGGGGATGCAGCCGGCAGGCTGAGGAGGAGTGTGTTGGGTGCAAATTCACATTGCACGACATCCTGCCGTCTGTTTGTACGAGTATGCATGTGCGAATGCATTTGCATGTGAATGGTGTGTTCGTGTGTTTGTTTGTTTTCGCAATTTTTGCTTGAAGCATTTGCAGGTACTCGCGCAATGTGTGCTTCGGCACAACATTGTACGCGCTATGAACAATGCAAGCAGAAAGGACGAGCTCGTAAAGGAACCCAAGATGGAAGCTTTGCAGTTCGGTTTAATTGATTGCGCAGATTCAGTTCTATCCAACTCGAAACTGTACTGTTTTGTTTGGTTGACTATAGTGTAGCAGGGGTACAATTTGGGTGAAGGTTGGATGTTGTTTGTCTGTATCTGCATGCTACAGGGCCAGGGGAAACCAGCGGAACTAGCATTTGGCTGGTTGGGCAAAGACGAAACAGGTTCTGTTTTTAGAACCTGAACCTGGTTGTTGTTTTCCCAAGTTGGAAAAACAGAACCAGAGGTTGTTTACTAACCTACCACCTGCTATTTTGTCCAGCCATGTTTTGTCTGTTGCTTGGAATTATTTGGGATCATCCCTCGTTGTTCCCAGGTTGATTCCCAAGGTCCTTGCTAGCTAGAACTATTTAATCCTTCTTTGTTTGTACCTGAATATAGTCAATTGATTCAAGCACATTCCTTCCTTGCTGGAATTTCATTTCTACGTAGTTCGATGGCGGAATGCTACCTGAGTCAACGCTAGTACGCTAGCACTACGAGGCTAGGCAAACGCCTTCCGAGCCATATCTTTGTAAAGACAGAACTTTTCGCGAGGCAACTTGGCTTATTTTTTAACTCTTAGAGTGAGCCTTGGTATAGCAAATTCTCAGCTTAATCCAATCGACGGTCTGCACGGCACGCTGCGTGATGAACAAGGTACTCTCGTTATTTTGGCTAAGTCATTCTTGACTCCTCTCTCTACAAACTCGGACCCGAGGATAGGGGCTGGTCTTGTACCAGGCACCCAGGGATCTTTGGAGGGTATCCCGAGGAGAGGTTTTAAGTCTGATTAAGTCTTAGTAGCTTGAGTTTATGAGGCCCTTACACCAACAGTTGGTACTTTGAGTAAGTTGTGGTATGTACCCTTGTGGTTGATCTTAAGTGTAAGCGTTATTTACCCATGTCATTGGCTCTAAGAGTAAGTAAGTTACTTGCCTGTGTGGTTGGTACTAAGAGTATGCACGTTACTGATCCGTCTGGTTGGTACTAATAGTGATTGCGTTATGTACCCATGTATTTGGTGCTAAGGGTAACTGCGATACTTCACCGTGTCGTTGGTTCTAAGGGTAAGCGCGTTACTTACCCGTGTGGTTGGTACTAAGAGTAGTTGCGGTACTTACCCATGTGGTTGATACTAAGAGTTAAGCAATACTTACCCGTGTGGTTGGTACTATGAGATAGTGCATTACTTCCCCAGGTGGTTGGTACCAAGAGTGGGCATCATTTACCCATGTGGTTGGTGCTATAAATAAGTGCGTTACTTACACGTATGGTCGGTACTAAGAGTAAGTGCGTTACTTACTGGTGTTGTTGGTGCTAACAATGAGTCCTCTGCTACCTGTCCTCTGCTACCTGTCCTCTGCTACCTGTCCTCTGCTACCTGTCCTCTGCTACCTGTCCTCTGCTACCTGTCCTCTGCTACCTGTCCTCTGCTACCTGTCCTCTGCTACCTGTCCTCTGCTACCTGTCCTCTGCTACCTGTCCTCTGCTACCTGTCCTCTGCTACCTGTCCGTAAGGTTGGTACTAATAATATGTGCGTAACTTGCCCATGTGGTTGGTACTAAGAGTAAGTACGTTACTCATCCATGTGGTTGGTACTAAGAGTAAGTGCGTTACTTATCCATATGCTTGGTACTAAAAGTACGTGCATTACTTAACCATGTGGTTGGTACTAAGAGTAACGTTACTTACCTCCGTAGTTGGTACAAAGAGTAAGTTTGTTACTTACCTACGTGGTTAATACTAACAATAAATGCGTTACTTACCCACGTGCTTGGTGCTAAGAGTAAGTGCGTGATTTACCTGTATGGTTGGTACTAAGACTAAGTGCATTACAAACCCGTGTGGTTAGTACAAAGGTAAGTGCGTTACTTACCTATATGGTTGGTACTAATAGTAAGTGCGTTACTTTCTCTTGTGGTTGAGTAAGTGTGTTACTTATCCATATGGTTGGTACTATGAGTAAGTGCGGTACTTACTTATGTATTTGAAACTAGGAGTAAATGCGGTACTTACCTATGTAGTCGGTACTAGGAGTACGTGCGGTACGTACCCATATGGTTGGTACCAAAGTTAAGAGCGGTATTTACCCATGTGGTTGGAACTAGGAAGTGCGTTACTTACCTGTGTGGTTGGTACTAATAAAAATTTCGGAACTTACCCATGTGGTTGGTACTAAGATTAAGTGCGTTACTTACCCGTTTGGTCGGTATGAAAATATTGTTTATTACTTACCCTTCTAGTTGGTAATAAGGGTAAGTGCGTAACTTTTCCATCTGCTTGGTACTAAGAGTAAGTGCGTTACTTACCCGTATGGTTGGTACTCGTAAGTGCGACACTTACGCGTTTGGTTGGTACTAAGAGTAAGTTCGTTACTTACCTGTGAAGTTGGTACCAAGAGTAAGTGCCATGTGCTTGGTACTAAGGGTACGTGCGTTACTTACACGTATGGTTAATCCTAAGAGTAAGTGCGTTTCTTCTTACCCGTTTGGTTGGTACTAGTGCAGTACTTAGCCATATGGTTAGTACTAAATATAACCAATATTTATCTGTGTGGTTGGTACTGTAAGTAAGGACAGTATTCTCATATGGTTGATACTAGGAGTGAGCATTACTTACCTATGTAGTTGGTACTATGAATATGTGCATTACTTACCTATATGGTTGGTACTAATAGTAAGTGCGTTACTTTCCCAAGTGGTTGGTGCAAGGTGGTGAAGGCCGTCATGACGCCGCAGCCGCATCGGCATGGAGAACTGGGAGCTGGTCGAACGCCAACGCAGGGTGAATATTATGAAGAACCGGTGGGTCGCTATAACCAAGTATCACATCGACGACTCGGTCGCCCAGGAGAAAGTGAGGCTGGTCGTGAAGGGCTTCACACAGGTGTATGGCGCCGACTACAACGAAACCTACGCGCCGGTGAGCAGCTACGTCACACTAAAGATCTTCCTCAGCATCGTCGTCGTTCTCGACCTCAACCTGATGCAGCTCGACATGAAGAACACCTTCCTGCACAGCAAGCTCGACAGAGTGTTGTACATGTATCAGTCGGACTAATACGATGACGGGACTGGCCGGGTGTTCAAGTTGCTCCAGAGCCTGTACGGGCTGAAGCATTCGCCAACGCTGTGGTACGGGGCACTCGACGCCGTGCTGATCGACGCCGCCTGGAAGAAGAGCCAGGTCGACGAGGCGTTGTACTTCAAGGTCGGCGACGACGGAGTGGCCTGCTGGGTGTTGGTCTACGTCGACGACCTGCTCGCCGCCAGCAGCAGCACCGCGATGCCCAAGGAGCTGCTAGAGGCCTTATTCGAGCTGCGCAAGATCTCGCCGGTCGTGAAGGAACCTCGGGCTGGAGATTGTGCGCGACTGGCTGGCGAAAAAGCAGTGGCTGCACCAGCAGGGCTACGCCGACAAGCTGCGCAGGCGCTTCATCGACGAGGAGCAGACCGGGCGCATCCGGAAGACGCCGGTCTCCGTTGACGCCTACACCAAGCTGACATTCGACGACGACGAGGCTCACGAGCGCGAGGAACAGTACCAGCAGAAGGTTGGCTCGCTGCAGTTCGTGACGATTACGAGAGTACGATGGCTTATGCTTGCTTTGCTTGCTTACCTTGACCTTATTCTGCTAGTTCTAGCTTAGGCTTGTTTTATTTTGCATGCTTATGCTTGATTTTATAGGTTAGGTGCTTTCCTATATTTTATTATAGTTATAGCACCAAACCAGGTTCCGTGTACCGAATTCTAGGCTTTTCGGTTGCCACCGAATCGCCTTCTACCGATTTCAGGAAGGATCCATTCGGGACGCTTCGAAACCCTCGGAACATTCGCGTAACACCTGGGTTACTGGCCTTGTGTCGAGACTATATATAGCCTCGTGTTGTACCCAGGTGAATGATTCAATATGTTCGCTCTTTTTTTAAATCGATCCTATCGATCTTCACACTTGGTAACCAGAGCTCGTTTACATGCGAATTTTTCCAACCGATAAAGACCAGTCCTCCAAAAACCGCGGGGGCGACGAATGATAAATACTGATTTCGGGTACGTAATACCGGTTCCGTGACTTTTCAGTCCCCCCTTAATTTCACTTTTCGGACGCGATGTCAGGAATGGAGGGCACAGGCGACAATTTCGTTACGGAAGTCGCAACCCTTCACGGAAGTAGACCAGACGCGGGCGGCACTCCAACGAATAGAGGCGCTCCCCGCGAACCAGTCGGCAGCCGCCACAGCAGCAGCGACGGCAGAAGCAGCAGCGGCGGCACCAAAATTTCACGCAGCAGCAGTGGCACCAGCTTTGGCAAATCTCTGAACAGCCTATCCGAGGTTTCCGGAAGCATTCGATCCAAGCGCAAAGGAATGGAGCAACACTGTTGCGAGGCCCGACACTCGAATTGGTGCACTACAATGATGTGGTCCGAAGCGAGAGATCGTGGACGCAGTTTCGGGCAGATTTAATAGCACTTTTCGAACTGATTAATTCCAGTAATATGGCGTGGCAGCAGATTCATCGGCAGAAACAGTACGGCAGTGTAGACGCAGTATAAGCAGCAGATGGAGCAGTTGTTTAACCGAATTCCAGACCTGATCGAAGGGGAAAAACTGCAGGCGTACACTGAGGGGCTGAAAATAGAAAAACGACGGCAAGTAATCGCCGCGAACTACAGTAGCTACCGCGACACGGTGTGTGCAACAGAGATATAAGATGTGCTGACGCGTAGTCAACCCGACACACGACGCTACGGGCTGAACAGTACTTTCGGCACGGAGCGATCGGCATCCGTTACGACCGCCGTCCCGATGGACATCGACCGGAAAGATCCGGAAAAGGCAAAAAGAAGACGACGTGGCGACTTCGGAGAGGGCGGAAAAGGGAGAAAACGATGGCATGAATCTAAAACGTCACGACCGGCAGACAACAGAAAAAATCGCCGAGACAAAAGGAGGCTCCGCGAAAAGACATTGCACCGACCGGGAAACTCCAGCCGAACACCCCCGAGAGTAAGAATTTGTTAAAGTTATCACATAAAGATACTTTAACTAAGAATATTACTTCTCGTGGTTTTCAAGCCTTTGAAAAATTCAGGGGAGAATCAGAAGCCAAGAAAAAACCTTCAGAAATTATTCAGGTACCTGAAAAGTTGGGCAAAGTACTCTATAGCGTTGAAAAGGGTCGTACGTTTCGAGGAGTTCATATTCTCTCCCCGCAGCACCGTATTAAGGCTCCCCATTGCCCACAGTGATGCCTACACAGCTGCAAAGGCTTAGGGGAAGGTTCCAGGCTCAAGAGAAGTTACACAAGCTTCGGAAAATCCTTCTACCTCCCAGGTGAAGTTGGAAGTAAAGAGTGCTGAGTCAGACATAGGAATAGGGATAATGATTATTTTGATATACCCTAGGCTCCTATTAACGAAACTATCTTTGGCTACTTAGCGCAACAGAAACCAATACTAATCAAGAAGTTCTGCAAAGGACGAGGCCTTCAGGCACCGGTGGACAGTAGTGCGTCCCACTCGGTGTGCAACGGCGGGACGTTGGAGAAAATTTGAGAGTCTTCAGAGGAGACCCAGTTCACGGCAACGATGGTGGACGGTACGAAACTTCCCATCCACGGCGAAGCATCACTACAGCTGCAAATAGGTGTGTTAAGATGGAAGCCGTTATTGCCGATTACAAACATCAAAGAATTAGACTTCTTCTTAGGGCGAGATTTCCTGAAGCGGTTCAACCCCGAGATTGACTGGGTCAACCGGAAGGCGTGCTAACAATGGGAAACGAGTGGAGCTGCGAAGCTGGACGGAAACGACACTTGCACAGTTCGAACGTGCGGTGAACGAGAGTAACACGGGTTGCTTAGCATGGGTTATGGCAGCAGCAGAGCAGGAGAAGCCGAACTCGAGCTTTCTGCAGCAGTAGTGGACGTGTTGGAGTAGTAGAAAGATATCATGCTAGACGACCTGCCCGCAGGAGTACCTCCAGCGCGAGCCCACAAGCACGAGATTGTTCGTGTAAGGGCCTAATAAACTCAAGCTATTAGGACTTAATCAAACTTAAAACCTCTCCTCGGGGTCACCTCCAAGGGTCCCTGGGTGCCTGGTACAAGACCAGCCCCTATCCTCGGGTCCGAGTTTGTAGAGAGAGGGATCAAGAAGGACTTAGTCAAAACAGCAAGAGTACCTTGAACGTCGCGCAGCGTGCCGTGCAGACCGTCGGTCGGATTAAGCTGAGAATTTGCTATATCGAAGCTCGCTCCAAGAGCTTTAAAATGAGCCAAGTTGCCTCGCGAAAAGTTCTGCCATTACTAAGTTATGGCTCGGACAGTGTTTGCCTAGCGTTGGAGTGCTAGCATACTAGCGTTGACTCGGGTAGCATTCCGCCGTCGAATAGCGCAGAAACGAAATTCCAGCGAGGAAGGAATTCGCTTGAATCAATTTGACTATATTCAGGTACAAACAGAGAAGGATTAAATAGTTCTAGCTAGCAAGGACCTTGGGAATCAACCTGGGAACAACCAGGGATGATCCCAAATAATTCCAAGCAACAGAACCAACCTGGCTGGACAAAATAGCAGGTGGTAGGTTGGTAAACAACCTCTGGTTCTGTTTTTCCAACCTGGGAAAACAACAACCAGGTTCAGGTTCTAAAAACAGAACCTGTTTTGTCTTTGCCTAACCAGCCAAATGCTGGTTCCACTGGTTTCCCCTGGCCTTGTAGCATGCAGATACAGACAAACAACATCCAACCTTCACCTAAATTGTACCCCTATAGTGCCTTCCCTGCTACACTATAGTTAACCAAACAAAACAGTACAATTTTGAGTTGGATAGAACTGAATCTGCGCAATCAACTCAACCGAACTGCAAAGCTTCCATCTTGGGTTCCTTTGCGAGCTCGTCCTTTCTGCTTGCACTGTTCATAGTGCGTACAATGTTGTGCCGAAGCGCACATTGCGCGAGTACCTGCAAATGCATCAAGCGAAAATTGCGAAAGCAAACAAACATACGAACATTCCATTCACACCCAAATGCATTCGCACACGCATACTCGTACAAACAGACGGCAGGATGTCGTGCAATGTAAATTTGCACCCAACACACTCCCCCTCAGCCTGCCGGCTGCATCCCCGTCATTCCATGCTAGTTCATGCTCATTCCACTCATGCGCACACAACGCCAATGAGGCTCATCCGCAAGCCTCTTGGTGAGAAAGTCTGCTGGCTGCTGGTGAGTCTTGATGTAGATCGGATGCACCGTCCCCCTCTTCACCTCCTTACGCAGCCAGTGCCACTTGATACGCATGTGCTTGTTCAGCCCATGAAGCACAGCGTTTCTGGCCATCCCAAGAGCCCCCTTGCTATCACAAAACAGCGGCGTAGCAACTTTCTGCTCCTGGCCAATCTCCTCTAACAGCCTCCTCAGCCAAATCACCTCCTTCACCCCATGGAACATCGCCATGTACTCTGATTCTACGGAAGAGAGTGCCGTCTCCGTCTGCTTCTTGGACCTCCAACTAACAGGTCCTCCCCCAACTACGCAGATGTATCCTCCCACAGATGAGAAATCCTCCTTCTCAGAAGCCCATGTAGCATCGGTAAAGCAAGTGAGAAATAGCTTGCCTTCTCCAAGCCTCTCCCCCTTCTCTTTCAGCACCTCCACCCCTTTCTGCTTCACCTGTGCAGATGCGGAGTATTGAACTCCAATGCTTGGGTGAGAGTTCAGGTACTTCACCACACGCTCAGCTGCATCCACCTGCTCCTCTGATGGATTCTGCACCACCCTAGCCAGCTGCCCAACCGAGAAAGAGATGTCGGGCCTCGTGTGAACTGCTGCGTACAAGAGGCTGCCCACCAAGGACTGAAATTGCTGCTGCTCTTCAGCTTCAACCCCTTCATCCTCTGCAGCCTTCACAAGCTTGAATTCTGCTGGCAGGGGAGTTGCAACCTTGCGCTCATTCTCAATCCCATACTTCTCCCCCAGCTCCTTGATGAACTTCTCCTGGTGCAGCTTCAACCACCTGTGATCTGGATCCCTCTCCACGTGCATCCCGAGGTAGTACTTTACCTCCCCAAGGTTCTTGCACTTGAAGTTTTCCATCAGTTGCTGCTGCACTTTCTGGATCTCCTTCATGCTGCTGCTGAAGAGAAGAATGTCGTCCACATAGACCAGAAACAGCACCAGCTTCTCCCCCTCGCCCTTGAGAAAGAGGCTCTCATCACAGCTGCTGGTCCTGAATCCCATCTCCTCTAAAACAGCTGCCAACTTCTGGTACCAGCAGCGTGGCGCCTGCTTCAAGCCGTAGATGGACTTGTTGAGCTTGCACACCCTGCCCGTACCATCCTCATACCCAGGCGGCTGCGTCATGTACACATCCTCCTCCAAAATCTTCGTCCGCACCCACTCGAGCGTCCACAAGCTCTGGTTCTGCGGCAGGCTCAATCCGCTCGTAAATTGAAGCCACGATTCTGGCAGCAGCGAGAGCATCTTCAAGCACCTGGTCTGCTCCGGGTAGGTGATTCCCGCGGTCGCCAACTTCGCGTAGAGGTCGCGCATCTTGTCCAGGACTGGTTGCACCGGCTCTCCCTCGCTCAGGCGCAACGCGGACAGCTCCCTCTCCAGCATCAACGTTGCGACAACGGAGGTCGGGGCGTGCAGCTCCTTCAACACGGTCCACGCCTTCGGACCGCATTCAACCTCCGGCAGCAGGTGCATGACGTGGTGACGCTGGTTCAGCTCCAAACTCTGCGACATCAAATAGTAGCCAGCCGAGGAGCGCTCGTCCCAATCTTCCTGCAGCGTGGGGTCACTCGGTCTAGGCTCCTCCCCAATCATTAGTTTCAGCAAACCGATCTGACGGAAATATAATTGCATTTTCCAGGCCCAATCATCATAGCCCTCACCATTGAACTTCTCGACGGTGAAATTCTTCAGCACCTCCTTGACAAGCGAGCCCTGGTTTGTTCGCGCTCCCCTTGGCGCTGAAAGACCAGAATCTTGGCTGCCGCTACGATCTTGGGCTGAAGATTCACCAGCTCCCGCCGAGGTGTTGCCCGCCATAGCTACCTATAACGAGGATCACTATAACGCAGCTCTGATACCAGCTTGTTCGTGTAAGGGCCTAATAAACTCAAGCTATTAGGACTTAATCAAACTTAAAACCTCTCCTCGGGGTCACCTCCAAGGGTCCCTGGGTGCCTGGTACAAGACCAGCCCCTATCCTCGGGTCCGAGTTTGTAGAGAGAGGGATCAAGAAGGACTTAGTCAAAACAGCAAGAGTACCTTGAACGTCGCGCAGCGTGCCGTGCAGACCGTCGGTCGGATTAAGCTGAGAATTTGCTATATCGAAGCTCGCTCCAAGAGCTTTAAAATGAGCCAAGTTGCCTCGCGAAAAGTTCTGCCATTACTAAGTTATGGCTCGGACAGTGTTTGCCTAGCGTTGGAGTGCTAGCATACTAGCGTTGACTCGGGTAGCATTCCGCCGTCGAATAGCGCAGAAACGAAATTCCAGCGAGGAAGGAATTCGCTTGAATCAATTTGACTATATTCAGGTACAAACAGAGAAGGATTAAATAGTTCTAGCTAGCAAGGACCTTGGGAATCAACCTGGGAACAACCAGGGATGATCCCAAATAATTCCAAGCAACAGAACCAACCTGGCTGGACAAAATAGCAGGTGGTAGGTTGGTAAACAACCTCTGGTTCTGTTTTTCCAACCTGGGAAAACAACAACCAGGTTCAGGTTCTAAAAACAGAACCTGTTTTGTCTTTGCCTAACCAGCCAAATGCTGGTTCCACTGGTTTCCCCTGGCCTTGTAGCATGCAGATACAGACAAACAACATCCAACCTTCACCTAAATTGTACCCCTATAGTGCCTTCCCTGCTACACTATAGTTAACCAAACAAAACAGTACAATTTTGAGTTGGATAGAACTGAATCTGCGCAATCAACTCAACCGAACTGCAAAGCTTCCATCTTGGGTTCCTTTGCGAGCTCGTCCTTTCTGCTTGCACTGTTCATAGTGCGTACAATGTTGTGCCGAAGCGCACATTGCGCGAGTACCTGCAAATGCATCAAGCGAAAATTGCGAAAGCAAACAAACATACGAACATTCCATTCACACCCAAATGCATTCGCACACGCATACTCGTACAAACAGACGGCAGGATGTCGTGCAATGTAAATTTGCACCCAACAGAGATTGTGGATGAACCAGGTACGAAACCCGAACTGACAGACATGAAGAAGGGAACAGAGTACATACTGGACAGACAACTGATCCGCCCATCCACCTCTCCCTACGGCGCACCGGTTCTCTTTACTCCTAAACTGGACGGTAGTTCACGGATGTGCATCGACTACCGAGCACTTAACAAACAGACTGTTAAAAACAAATACCCATACATGTCTTTTAGATGATCTTCTAGATGAACTTGTAGATTAACTCCGTGGTGCAACAGTCTTTTTGAAGCTGGACCTACGGTCGGGTTACTGGCAGATCAAGACGGTGGAGAACTCGATCCACAAGATGACGTTCCGTACCAGATACGACTCCTATGAATATGTAGTGATGCAGTTTGGACACTGCATCGCACCAGCGATGTTCCGGGCGAAGATGAATCACATCGTATGGCCCCTGCTAGATGAATGCGTAGTAGTGTACCTGGACGACATTCTCATCTACTCCAAGAACATGAAGAAGAACGTGGAGCATCTGCAGAAAGTATTCGACATGCTGCGAAAAAAAAAAATAAGTTTTACGTGAGGACGTCGAAGTGCGACTTTGCCCTGAAGAACATGTCGTTTCTCTGGCACATGGTGAGTGCCTAGGGCATACATGTGGACCCGTGGAAAAATCGAAAGTGTCAAGTCCTGGAAGGTTTCTGAAAACGTGAAAGAGTTGCAGCAGTTCCTAGGCTTCGCCAACAGGTTTGTGCCACAGTACGCCAATATAGCAGCGCCATTGACGAACTTACTGGAAAATGATACACCCTATAAATATGATACTCCTCAACAGCAAGCTATGGAGAAGCTGTTGGTGTACGTGCCTAATAAACTCAAGCTATTAAGACTTCATCAAACTTAATACTTCTCCTCATCGGGGTCACCTCCAAGGGTCCCTGGATGCCTGGTACAAGACCAGCCCCTATCATCGGGTCCGAGTTTGTAGAGAGAGGAACCAAGAATGACTTGAGTACCTTATACGTCGTGCAGGGCATCGTGCAGACCGTCGATCAGATTAAGCTGAGAGTTTTCTATAGTGAAGCTCGCTCCAAGAGCTTTAAAACAAGCCAAGTTGTCTTGAAGTTCTGGCTCAGACGGCGCTTGCATCGCGTTGGAGTGCTAGCGTACAAGCGTCGACTCGGGTAGCATTCCGCCGTCGAACCGCGTAGAAATGAAATTCCAGCGAGGAAGGAATTCACTTGAATCAATTGACTATATCCAGAGTTAAAAACAGAGAAGGAATAAATAGCTAGACCTAGCAAGGACCTTGGGAATCAACCTTGGAACAACCAGGGATGATCCCAAATAATTCCAAGCAGCAGAACCAACCTGGCTGGACAAAACAGCAGGTGGTAGGTTGGTAAACAACCTCTGGTTCTGTTTTTCCAACCTAGAGAAGCTACAACCAGGTTCAGGTTCTAAAAACAGAACCTGTTTTGCCTTTGCCCAACCAGCCAAATGCTGGTTTCCCCTGGCCTTGCAGCATGCAGATACAGACAAACAACATTCAACCTTCACCTAGATTGTACTCTACAGTGCCTTCCCTGATACACTATAGTCTACCAAACAAAACAGTAGAATTTCGATTTGGATATAGTTGTACCCCTAAAGTGTCTTCCCTGTTGCGCAATCAATTAAATCGAACTGCAAAGCTTCCATCTTGGGTTCCTTTGCGAGCTCGTCCTTTCTGCTTGCACTATTCATAGCGCGTACAATGTTGTGCCGAAACGCACATTGCGCGAGTACCTGCAAATGCTTCAAGCGAAAATTGTGAAAGCAAACAAACACACGAACATTCCATTCACACGCAAATGCATTCGCATATGTATACTCGTACAAACAGATGGCAGGAGGTCGTGCAATATGAATTTGCACCAAGCAGAAGCTATAGACACGATTGACTACAGCACCAGTACTCATCCTACCGGAACTAGGTAGAGACTACGTGGTGGAAGCAGACGCTAGTGACCAGGCAGTCGGAGTAGTACTGATGCAGGATCACGGACGCGGGTTGCAGCCCACGCCTATGTCAGAATTAAGCTATATGAAGCTAAACTGAACTACTCAATTTTATGACAAGGAAGCATTAGCGATAGTAGCAGTCTTCAAAGCGTGGAGGTGTTTCGTAGAGGGAGCCAAGACTACAGTCTATACTGACCACTGCAGTCTCAGATACCTCAAGTCGCAGCCCAAGCTCTCACGGCGACAGGTACGGTGAGTTGACTTCCTGAAACTTACTTCCACTACTACAACATCTACAAACCCAAACTACATAACAAGGCCGACAAACTGAGCAGGCATCCAGCTCGATGGGATGAACGCTCATCTCAAGGGTCTATTCCAACATGGATACTCCGTGGACGCAGAGATTGCTATAGCACAGAAACATAAGCTATTACAGTGGGAGAAAGACTTAGCTGTAAAAAAGAGTTCAGGGAAGATTTGGGTACCGAACTATACCCCACTCCGACAGATCTTACTGGAGGAGTTTCACGACGTGGCTTACACGGGACATTTTGGGAGCAACAAGACGTTAGCAGGGATAGCAAAGTATTACTACTGGCCCCGGATGGCAGCAGACGTACAGCAGTTCGTCACCTCATGCGACACGTGCCAGCAGATGAAGAGTAGCAAGCAGAAAAAAGCAGGGTTACTTCAGCCTCTACCCGTACCGGAGCAGCCATGGCAAGTCGTTAGCCTAGACTTCATCACTGAGCTTCCTTTGACCTGACGACGGCAAGTTTTCTAAAATGGGACATTTCATTCCAACCAATGTTACGGCTACGGCTGAAGCAACTGCTCGCCTTCTGTTCGACCGCATCATCACCATCCACAGCATCCCCCTACAGAAATTCAGACATAGATCCGAAATTTACGAGTAAGTTCTGGACGGAACTTATGGGTTTGTTGGGGACAAAGCTTGCGATGTCTTCAGCGTACCACCCCCAGACTGACGGACAGATTGGGCGACTCAATCAGGTGGTTGAACAGTTACTGCGCACAGCTTGCAAAGACGACATCAGCCACTTGGATCTACAGTTACCAACCCTAGAGTTCGCTTACGACAACGCATTACATCCCGCCACAGAGAAATCTCATTTCTTCCTGTACTACGGACGAGAACCACTCACACCACAGCAGCCAACCACACCAGCACACGTCCAAGCTGATCACGACTTCGTCACCACCATGCAGCAGCTATGAGAGAAGACTCAGCGACATCTCAACACAATGCAGAACTCCCAGAAGCAGTATGCAGATCGACAGCGACGTCATTACTCACAAACAGTCGGAGATTAGGTGCTCCTCGACACACGCAACTTAGACCGCTCTCACCTTCCATCCAAGCTTCGGCCTCGCTTCTGTGGTCCCTTTCGCGTTGAGGCAATGGTGACACCAGTAACATTCCGCTTGCGCTTACCTACTACGTGGAAGCTTCCATGTTCAGCTTCTGAAGCCCTACAAGGACCCCAATCACCAATTCCAGGGACGGCAGCTACCGCCTCCTCCACCTGTTCTCATACAGGATGAACCAGAGTACGAGGTGGAACGCGTTCTCACTCATCGGCGCCGCGGCGGCAAGACCCTCGAGTTCCTGATACGCTGGAAAGGATATGACCCATCGGAGGACAGCTGGGTTGCAGATCATATAGGCAACGCATGCCGTACTCTAAAGAATTATCTTGTCAAGCAGGGTGTATCTTACGCCACCCAGCTTTGAGGGGGGGACATGTGAGAGTTAGACGGGTTATGCTTGCTTGCCTTGACCATATTCTGCTATTTCTATCTTAGGTTGATTGCTTATGCTTGATTTCCTAGGTTAGGTGCATTCCTATATTTATTATAGTTATAGTACAGAACCAGGTTGCGTGCACCGAAATTCAGGCTTTTCGGTTTCCACCGCATTGCCTTCTACCGAATTCCGTAAAGATCCATTCGGGACATTTCGCGACCCTCGGAACCGTCATGTACCACATGGGTACTGGCCTTGTGTCGAGACTATATATAGTCTCATATTGTACCCATGCATTGGCATTCGTTTTTTTCTGAACTCGATTTTATCGATCCTCACAGCGATGGCGACGAGGCTGGACATCGCGTTCGCCTGTAGCAATCTGGAGAGCGGCCTTACGGTGAGGAGCGACCAGCACTGGCGCGAGGTTGACCGCTGCCTCGCCTACCTCGCCGACACCCGTGACACCGCCCTCGAGTTCGATGGTGGTCCAGAGTCGCTGAAGCTGGTCGGCTACGTGGACGCCGACGACGCTGGCGACAAGCAGAAATGGACGAGCACGGGCGGCTTCGTATTCGTCTACGGAGGGGCCGCCGTGTCCAGGTCGAGTCAGTGCATCAAGCGCGCAACATTGTCGTCGATCGAGTCGGAATACCTGACGGCCACAAAAGCTGACAAGCAGGGGCGCTGACTTCGCTTAGTACCAACCATACGGGTACGTAACGCACTTACACATAGTGCCAACCACATTGGTAACTAACACACATACTCTGTTAGGTGCAAATGCACATTGCACGACATCCTACCGTCTGTTTGTACGAGTATGCGTGTGCGAATGCATTTGGGTGTGAATGGAATGTTCGTGTATTTGTTTGCTTTCGCAATTTTTGCTTGATGCATTTTCAGGTACTCGCGCAATGTGCGCTTCGGCACAACATTGTATGCGCTATGAACAGTGCAAGCAGAAAGGACGAGCTCGCAAAGGAACCCAGGATGGAAGCTTTGCGGTTCGGTTGAATTGATTGCGCAGATTCAGTTCTATCCAACTCGAAATTGTACTGTTTTGCTTGGTTGACTATAGTGTAGCAGGGCAGGCACTATAGGGGTACAATTTAGGTGAAGGTTGGATGTTCTTTGTCTGTATCTGCATGCTACAGGGCCAGGGGAAACCAGCGGAACCAGCATTTGGCTAGTTGGGCAAAGACAAAACAGGTTCTGTTTTTAGAACCTGAACCTGGTTGTTGTTTTCCCAGGTTGGAAAAACAGAACCAGAGGTTGTTTACCAACCTACCACCTGCTATTTTGTCCAGCCAAGTTGGTTCTGTTGCTTGGAATTATTTGGGATCATCCCTGGTTGTCCCCAGGTTGATTCCCAAGGTCCTTGCTAGCTAGAACTATTTAATCCTTCTCTGTTTGTACCTGAATATAGTCAATTGATTCAAGCAAATTTCTTCATCGCTGGAGTTTCGTTTCTGCGCTATTTGACGGCGGAATGCTACCCGAGTCAACGCTAGCATGCTAGCACTTCAACGCTAGGCAAACGCTGTCCGAGCCATAACTTCGTAATGGCAGAACTTTTCGCAAGGCAACTTGGCTTATTTTAAAGCTCTTGGAGCGAGCTTCGATATAGCGAATTCTCAGCTTAATCCGATCGACGGTCTGCACGGCACGCTGCGCGACGTTCAAGGTACTCTTGTTATTTTGGCTAAGTCTTTCTTAGCTCCTCTCTCTACAAACTCGGACCCGAGGATAGGGGCTGGTCTTGTACCAAGCACCCAGGGACCGTTGGAGGTGACCCCGAGGAGAGGTTTTAAGTTTGATTAAGTCTCAATAGCTTGAGTTTATTAGGCCCTTACACCAACAAGCTGGTATCAGAGCCGCGTTATAGTGATCCTCGTTATAGGTAGCTATGGCGGGCAACACCTCGGCGGGAGCTGGTGAATCTTCAGCCCAAGATCGTAGCGGCAGCCAAGATTCTGGTGTTTCGGCGCCAAGGGGAGCGCGAACCAACCATAGCTCGCTGATCAAGGAGTTGCTGAGGAATTTCACCGTCGAGAAGTTCAATGGTGAGGGCTATGATGATTGGGCCTGGAAAATGCAGCTTTACTTCTGTCAGATTGGATTGCTGAAACTAATGATTGGGGAAGAGCCTAGACCGAGTGACCCCGCGCTGCAGGAAGATTGGGACGAGCGCGCATCGGCTGGCTACTACTTGATGTCGCAGAGTTTGGAGCTGAATCAGCGTCACCACGTCATGCACCTGCTGCCGGAGGTTGATTGCGGTCCAAAGGCGTGGACCGTGCTGAAGGAGCTGCACGCTCCTACCTCCGTCGCCGCGACGCTTATGATGGAGAGGGAGCTGTCCGCGTTGCGATTGAGCGAGGGAGAGCCGGTGCAACCAGTTCTGGACAAGATGCGTGACCTCTACGCGAAATTGGCGACCGCGGGAATCACCTACCCAGAGCAGACCAAGTGCCTGAAGATGCTCTCGCTGCTGTTGGAATCGTGGCTTCAATTCACGAGCGGATTGAGCCTGCCGCAGAACCAGAGCTCGTGGACGCTCGAGTGGGTGCGGACGAAGATTCTGGAGGAGGACTTCCGTCGCCGCCAACTGAGGGGTGGGGACGACGGCAGCAGCGGCTACGGGATGCAAGGGAACCGACGTGGCAGAGGACGTGGCTTCGGTGGTGCTGGGCGCGGTGCAAAGAAGGACGACGACTCCAACGACCAACAAGGAGGTACCGGTTGGGGTCGCGGTGCGAAATCTGGACGTGGGGGCAAGTCGGGTGCTGGTGGCAAAATGAAAGGGAGTTGCTGGTATTGTGAGAAGGAGGGGCACCCCTGGTTTTTGTGCTATAAGAAACCCGATGGATGGACCCCCCAGAATCGTCAACAGGATGGCGGCGCGCGAAGGAACCAGAAAAACGGCGCGAACATGGTCGCTGATTCGTCCGACAACAACCCGAAGAGCAACGGTGGTGCGGAGAAGAAGAAGGAGCGCACCGCGGGCCAGTTCTTCCATATTGGAGAGCAGGGGGAGCAAGGAGACGCCTCTGCCAAGGTTGGAGCAGAGCTGCACCCCCTGGACTATTGGGTGTTAGACACGGGCGCTGCTTGGACGATGACGCCGCGCAAAGACCTGCTGGACGACGTACGCGCTGCACCGATTAACGAGGTGTGCTCCGCCTCTGGACACGCGCTAAAGGTGGCTGGTGCGGGACGAGCTGCATTTAAGGGAGCGGATGGCAAGCCGGTGGTGCTGCACGACGTTCTCCTCGTTCCCGACCTCAAGGCCAACCTCATCTCCCTCTGTAAGCTTGCCAAGGCTGGGGTGAGCACTAGCACGGATGGGGCTCGCACGTACAAGGGGCAGCTGGGCAATCGGGTGCTTTGGGATCTGCACGAGAGCAAGGACGTGTACAGATCCATGTGGCAGCTGCCGGCGTTGGCGTGGCACGGTGGGGGGCAGGCTAGAGAGGGGTCTGCATCCCAGGGGGAGTGCAATGCCGTTGGAGGGGTTGGCGTGAAAGTGTCGGCCAGATCTGGGAAGACAGATTGGGCAACGGCACACCGACGCTTGGGGCATGTGGCAATGCCTTTGCTGAAGCAGCTGGAGAAGGATGGAGCCGTCAAGGGTTTGAAGCTGAACGGACAGCCACCCGATGACAACTGTGAAATCTGTTTGCTTTCAAAGTTCACCCGTTTCCCTTTCCATAGTGTGGCTGGCAGGAGCAAGAAGCCTTTAGAGCTGGTCCACATGGGCTTGGTGGGGCCGCTGCCGGTGCAAGAGCACAAGGGGGAGCGGTATTTTCTTACAATTGTGGATGACTGGAGCAGGCTGATGTGGGCGTATCCGCTGAAGCAGAAGGACCACGCCGCATCCACGATACGGGACGATTGGCTGCCGTTCGTGGAGAAGCAGGCGGAGTGTGTAGTGAAGCGGATTAGGACAGACCGGGGTGGTGAGTTCCTTGGAGCTGAAATGACGGCCTGGCTCAAGAAGCAGGGCATCCAGAGAGAGCTGACCATGGCTTACACCCCACAGTCCAATGGTGTAGCAGAATGGGCAAACCGGACAATTCTGGAGACAGCTAGGGCGCTGCTCATAGAATCTGGGCTGAGCAATTCCATGTGGCCTCATGCTGTCCGGCACGCCACCGTCGCTAGGAACAGGGTGCTCACCAAGGTTGGGGATGACTCGTGGGTGCCTTTGGAGAGGTGGCTTGGGAGGAAGCCGCCGGTGCAAATGCACATTGCACGATATCCTGCCGTCTGTTTGTACGAGTATGCGTGTGCAAATGCATTTGGGTGTGAATGGAATGTTCGTGTATTTGTTTGCTTTCGCAATTTTTGCTTGATGCATTTTCAGGTACTCGCGCAATGTGCGCTTCGGCACAACATTGTATGCGCTATGAACAGTGCAAGCAGAAAGGACGAGCTCGCAAAGGAACCCAAGATGGAAGCTTTGCAGTTCGGTTGAATTGATTGCGCAGATTCAGTTCTATCCAACTCGAAATTGTACTGTTTTGCTTGGTTGACTATAGTGTAGCAGGGCAGGCACTATAGGGGTACAATTTAGGTGAAGGTTGGATGTTGTTTGTCTGTATCTGCATGCTACAGGGTCAGGGGAAACCAGCGGAACCAGCATTTGGCTGGTTGGGCAAAGACAAAACAGGTTCTGTTTTTAGAACCTGAACCTGGTTGTTGTTTTCCCAGGTTGGAAAAACAGAACCAGAGGTTGTTTACCAACCTACCACCTGCTATTTTGTCCAGCCAGGTTGGTTCTGTTGCTTGGAATTATTTGGGATCATCCCTGGTTGTCCCCAGGTTGATTCCCAAAGTCCTTGCTAGCTAGAACTATTTAATCCTTCTCTGTTTGTACCTGAATATAGTCAATTGATTCAAGCAAATTTCTTCATCGCTGGAGTTTCGTTTCTGCGCTATTTGACGGCGGAATGCTACCCGAGTCAACGCTAGCATGCTAGCACTCCAACGCTAGGCAAACGCTGTCCGAGCCATAACTTCGTAATGGCAGAACTTTTCGCAAGGCAACTTGGCTTATTTTAAAGCTCTTGGAGCAAGCTTAGCTATAGCGAATTCTCATCTTAATCCGATCGACGGTCTGCACGGCACGCTGCGCGACGTTCAAGGTACTCTTGTTATTTTGGCTAAGTCTTTCTTAGCTCCTCTCTCTACAAACTCGGACCCGAGGATAGGGGCTGGTCTTGTACCAAGCACCCAGGGACCGTTGGAGGTGACCCCGAGGAGAGGTTTTAAGTTTGATTAAGTCTCAATAGCTTGAGTTTATTAGGCCCTTACACCAACAAGCTGGTATCAGAGCCGCGTTATAGTGATCCTCGTTATAGGTAGCTATGGCGGGCAACACCTCGGTGGGAGCTGGTGAATCTTCAGCCCAAGATCGTAGCGGCAGCCAAGATTCTGGTGTTTCGGCGCCAAGGGGAGCGCGAACCAACCAGAGCTCGCTGATCAAGGAGGTGCTGAAGAATTTCACCGTCGAGAAGTTCAATGGTGAGGGCTATGATGATTGGGCCTGGAAAATGCAGCTTTACTTCTGTCAGATTGGATTGCTGAAACTAATGATTGGGGAAGAGCCTAGACCGAGTGACCCCGCGCTGCAGGAAGATTGGGACGAGCGCGCATCGGCTGGCTACTACTTGATGTCGCAGAGTTTGGAGCTGAATCAGCGTCACCACGTCATGCACCTGCTGCCGGAGGTTGATTGCGGTCCAAAGGCGTGGACCGTGCTGAAGGAGCTGCACGCTCCTACCTCCGTCGCCGCGACGCTTATGATGGAGAGGGAGCTGTCCGCGTTGCGATTGAGCGAGGGAGAGCCGGTGCAACCAGTTCTGGACAAGATGCGTGACCTCTACGCGAAATTGGCGACCGCGGGAATCACCTACCCGGAGCAGACCAAGTGCCTGAAGATGCTCTCGCTGCTGTTGGAATCGTGGCTTCAATTCACGAGCGGATTGAGCCTGCCGCAGAACCAGAGCTCGTGGACGCTCGAGTGGGTGCGGACGAAGATTCTGGAGGAGGACTTCCGTCGCCGCCAACTGAGGGGTGGGGACGACGGCAGCAGCGGCTACGGGATGCAAGGGAACCGACGTGGCAGAGGACGTGGCTTCGGTGGTGCTGGGCGCGGTGCAAAGAAGGACGACGACTCCAACGACCAACAAGGAGGTACCGGTTGGGGTCGCGGTGCGAAATCTGGACGTGGGGGCAAGTCGGGTGCTGGTGGCAAAATGAAAGGGAGTTGCTGGTATTGTGAGAAGGAGGGGCACCCCTGGTTTTTGTGCTATAAGAAACCCGATGGATGGACCCCCCAGAATCGTCAACAGGATGGCGGCGCGCGAAGGAACCAGAAAAACGGCGCGAACATGGTCGCTGATTCGTCCGACAACAACCCGAAGAGCAACGGTGGTGCGGAGAAGAAGAAGGAGCGCACCGCGGGCCAGTTCTTCCATATTGGAGAGCAGGGGGAGCAAGGAGACGCCTCTGCCAAGGTTGGAGCAGAGCTGCACCCCCTGGACTATTGGGTGTTAGACACGGGCGCTGCTTGGACGATGACGCCGCGCAAAGACCTGCTGGACGACGTACGCGCTGCACCGATTAACGAGGTGTGCTCCGCCTCTGGACACGCGCTAAAGGTGGCTGGTGCGGGACGAGCTGCATTTAAGGGAGCGGATGGCAAGCCGGTGGTGCTGCACGACGTTCTCCTCGTTCCCGACCTCAAGGCCAACCTCATCTCCCTCTGTAAGCTTGCCAAGGCTGGGGTGAGCACTAGCACGGATGGGGCTCGCACGTACAAGGGGCAGCTGGGCAATCGGGTGCTTTGGGATCTGCACGAGAGCAAGGACGTGTACAGATCCATGTGGCAGCTGCCGGCGTTGGCGTGGCACGGTGGGGGGCAGGCTAGAGAGGGGTCTGCATCCCAGGGGGAGTGCAATGCCGTTGGAGGGGTTGGCGTGAAAGTGTCGGCCAGATCTGGGAAGACAGATTGGGCAACGGCACACCGACGCTTGGGGCATGTGGCAATGCCTTTGCTGAAGCAGCTGGAGAAGGATGGAGCCGTCAAGGGTTTGAAGCTGAACGGACAGCCACCCGATGACAACTGTGAAATCTGTTTGCTTTCAAAGTTCACCCGTTTCCCTTTCCATAGTGTGGCTGGCAGGAGCAAGAAGCCTTTAGAGCTGGTCCACATGGGCTTGGTGGGGCCGCTGCCGGTGCAAGAGCACAAGGGGGAGCGGTATTTTCTTACAATTGTGGATGACTGGAGCAGGCTGATGTGGGCGTATCCGCTGAAGCAGAAGGACCACGCCGCATCCACGATACGGGACGATTGGCTGCCGTTCGTGGAGAAGCAGGCGGAGTGTGTAGTGAAGCGGATTAGGACAGACCGGGGTGGTGAGTTCCTTGGAGCTGAAATGACGGCCTGGCTCAAGAAGCAGGGCATCCAGAGAGAGCTGACCACGGCTTACACCCCACAGTCCAATGGTGTAGCAGAATGGGCAAACCGGACAATTCTGGAGACAGCTAGGGCGCTGCTCATAGAATCTGGGCTGAGCAATTCGATGTGGCCTCATGCTGTCCGGCACGCCACCGTCGCTAGGAACAGGGTGCTCACCAAGGTTGGGGATGACTCGTGGGTGCCTTTGGAGAGGTGGCTTGGGAGGAAGCCGCCGGTGCAAATGCACATTGCACGATATCCTGCCGTCTGTTTGTACGAGTATGCGTGTGCAAATGCATTTGGGTGTGAATGGAATGTTCGTGTATTTGTTTGCTTTCGCAATTTTTGCTTGATGCATTTTCAGGTACTCGCGCAATGTGCGCTTCGGCACAACATTGTATGCGCTATGAACAGTGCAAGCAGAAAGGACGAGCTCGCAAAGGAACCCAAGATGGAAGCTTTGCAGTTCGGTTGAATTGATTGCGCAGATTCAGTTCTATCCAACTCGAAATTGTACTGTTTTGCTTGGTTGACTATAGTGTAGCAGGGCAGGCACTATAGGGGTACAATTTAGGTGAAGGTTGGATGTTCTTTGTCTGTATCTGCATGCTACAGGGTCAGGGGAAACCAGCGGAACCAGCATTTGGCTGGTTGGGCAAAGACAAAACAGGTTCTGTTTTTAGAACCTGAACCTGGTTGTTGTTTTTCCAGGTTGGAAAAACAGAACCAGAGGTTGTTTACCAACCTACCACCTGCTATTTTGTCCAGCCAGGTTGGTTCTGTTGCTTGGAATTATATGGGATCATCCCTGGTTGTCCCCAGGTTGATTCCCAAGGTCCTTGCTAGCTAGAACTATTTAATCCTTCTCTGTTTGTACCTGAATATAGTCAATTGATTCAAGCGAATTTCTTCATCGCTGGAGTTTCGTTTCTGCGCTATTCGACGGTGGAATGCTACCCGAGTCAACGCTAGCATGCTAGCACTCCAACGCTAGGCAAACGCTGTCCGAGCCATAACTTCGTAATGGCAGAACTTTTCGCGATGCAACTTGGCTTATTTTAAAGCTCTTGGAGCGAGCTTCGATATAGCGAATTCTCAGCTTAATCCGATCGACGGTCTGCACGGCACGCTGCGCGACGTTCAAGGTACTCTTGTTATTTTGGCTAAGTCTTTCTTAGCTCCTCTCTCTACAAACTCGGACCCGAGGATAGGGGCTGGTCTTCTACCAGGCACCCAGGGACCCTTGGAGGTGACCCTGAGGAGTGGTTGTAAGTCTGATTAAGTCTCAATAGCTTGAGTTTATTAGGCCCTTACACCAACATACTCTTAGTGCCAACCATACGAGTAAATAACGCTTACTCTTAGTACCACATGGGTAAGTTATAACTACTCTTAGTACCAGCCACATGGGTTAGTACCGCACTTACCCATAGTACCAACCAGCCTTTGGAGAGGTGGCTTGAGAGGCGGCTTCCTCTCAAGCCACCTCTATAACGGCACCTACGAGTCATCCCCAACCTTGGTGAGCACCCTGTTCCTAGCGACGGTAGCGTGCCGAACAGCATGAGGCCACATGGAATTGCTCAGCCCAGATTCTATAAGCAGCGCCCTAGCTGTCTCCAGAATGGTCCGGTTTGCCCGTTCTGCTACACCGTTGGACTGTGGGGTGTAAGCCGTGGTCAATTCCCTCTGGATGCCCTGCTTTTTGAGCCAGGCTTCTCCCGGTCTGTCCTAATCCGCTTCACTACACACTCCGCCTGCTTCTCCACGAATGGCAGCCAATCGTCCCGTATCGTGGAGGCGGCGTGGTCCTTTTGCTTCAGTGGACACGCCCACATACGCCTGCTCCATTTATCCACAATTGTAAGGAAATACCGCTCCCCCTTGTGCCCTTGCACCGGCAGCAGCCCCACCAAGTCCATGTGGACCAGCTCCAACGGCTTCTTGCTCCTGCCAGCCACACTATGGAAAGGGAAACGGGTTTACTTTAAAAGCAGGCAAGTAGATTTCACAGTTCTCATCGGGTGGCTGTCCACTCAGCTTCAAGCCCTTAACGGCTCCATCTTTCTCCAGCTGCTTCAGCAAAGGCATTGCCACATGCCCCAAGCGTCGGTGTGCCGTTGCCCAATCCGTCTCCCCAGATCTGGCCGACACTTTCACACCAACCCCTCCAACGGCGTTGCACTCCCCCTGGGATGCAGACCCCTCTCTAGCCTGCCCCCCACCATGCCACGCCAACGCCGGCAGCTGCCACATGGATCTGTACACGTCCTTGCTCTCGTGCAGATCCCAAAGCACCCGATTGCCCAGCTGCCCCTTGTACGTGCGAGCCCCATCCGTGCTAGTGCTCACCCCAGCCTTGGCAAGCTTACGGAGGGAGATGAGGTTGGCCTTGAGGTCAAGGAGGAGGAGAACGTCGTGCAGCACCACCGGCTTGCCATCCGCTCCCTTAAACGCAGCTCGTCCTGCACCAGCCACCTTCAGCGCGTGTCCAGAGGCGGAGCACACCTCATTGATCGGTGCAGCGCGCACGTCGTCCAGCAGGTCCTTGCGCGGCGTCATCGTCCAAGCAGCGCCCGTGTCCAACACCCAATAGTCCAGGGGGTGCAGCTCTGCTCCAACCTTGGGAAAGGCGTCTCCTTGCTTCCCCTGCTCTCTAATATGGAAGAATTGGCCCGCGGTGCGCTCGTTCTTATTCTTCGCACTGCCGTTGCTCTTCAGCTTGTTGTCGGACGAACTAACGACCATGTTCGCGCCATTTTTCTGGTTCCTCCGCGCGCCGCCATCCTGGTGACGATTCTGGGGGGTCCATCCATTGGGCTTCTTGTAGCACAAAAACCAGGGGTGTCCCTCCTTCTCACAATACTAGCAACTCCCTTTCATTTTGCCACCAGCACCCGACTTGCCTCCACGTCCAGATTTTTCACCGCGGCCCCGACCGGTACCTCTTTGTTGGTCGTTGGAGTCGTCGTCCTTCTTTGCACCGCGTCCAGCACCACCGAAGCCACGTCCTCTGCCACGTCGGCTCTCTTGCATGTTGTAGCCGCTGCTGCCGTCGTCTCCACCCCTCAGTTGGCGGCGATGGAAGTCCTCCTCTAGAATCTTCGTCCGCACCCACTCGAGCGTCCACAAGCTCTGGTTCTGCGGTAGGCTCAATCCGTTCGTGGATTGAAGCCACGATTCCGGCAGCAGCGAAAGCATCTTCAGGCACTTGGTCTGCTCCGGGTAGATGATTCCCGCGATCGCCAGCTTCGCGTAGAGATCACGCATCTTGTCCAGAACAGGTTCTACGGACTCTCCTTCGCTCAAGCGCAACGCAGACAGCTCCCTCTCCATCATGAGCGTCGGAGGTAGGGCTGTGCAGCTCCTTCAATACGGTCCACGCGTTCGGACCGCAATCAACCTGTAGCAGCAGGTGCATAATGTGGGGACGCTGGTTTAGCTCCAAACTCTGCGACATCAAATAGTAGCCAGCCGAGGCGCGCTCGTCCCAATCTTCCTGCAGGGCGGGGTCACTTGGTCTAGGCTCCTCCCCAATCATTAGTTTCAACAATCCAATCTGACGGAAGTAGAGTTGCATTTTCCAGGCCCAATCATCATAGCCCTCACCATTGAACTTCTCGACGGTGAAGTTCTTCAGCACCTCCTTGATCAGCGAGCTCTGGTTGGTTCGCGCTCCCCTTGGCGCCGAAACACCAGAATCTTGGCTGCCGCTACGATCCTGGGCTGAAGATTCACCAGCTCCCGCCGAGATGTTGCCCGCCATAGCTACCTATAACGAGGATCGCTATAACGCAGCTCTGATACCAGCTTGTTGGTGTAAGGGCCTAATAAACTCAGGCTATTAAGACTTAATCAATCTTGAAACCTCTCCTCGGGGTCACCTCCAAGGGTCTTTGAGTGCCTGGTACAAGACCAGCCCCTATCCTCGGGTCCAAGTTTGTAGAAAGAGGAGTGAAAAATGGCTTAGCCAAAATAACGAGAGTACCTTGAACGTCGCGCAGCGTGCCGTGCAGACCGTCAATCGGATTAAGCTGAGAATTCGCTATATCGAAGCTCGCTCCAAGAGCTTTAAAATAAGCCAAGTTGCCTCGCGAAAAGTTCTGCCATTACGAAGTTATGGCTTGGACAGCGTTTGCCTAGCGTCGGAGTCCTAGCATAGTAGCGTTGACTCGGGTAGCATTCCGCCGTCGAATAGCGCAGAAACGAAATTCCAGCGATGAAGGAATTCGCTTGAATCAATTGACTATATCCAGGTGGACAAAATAGCAGGTGGTAGGTTGGTAAACAACCTCTGGTTCTGTTTTTTCCAACCTGGGAAAACAACAACCAGGTTCAGGTTCTAAAAACAGAACCTGTTTTGTCTTTGCCCAACCAGCCAAATGCTGGTTCCGCTGGTTTCCCCTGGCCCTGTAGCATGCAGATACAGACAAACAACATCCAACCTTCACCCAAATTGTACCCCTATAGTGCCTGCCCTGCTACACTATAGTCAACCAAACAATACAGTACAATTTCGAGTTTGAGAGAACTGGATCTGCGCAATCAATTTAACCGAACCGCAAAGCTTCCATCTTGGGTTCCTTTGCGAGCTCGTCCTTTCTGCTTGCACTGTTCATAGCGCGTACAATGTTGTGCGGAAGCGCACATTGCGCGAGTACCTGCAAATGCATCAAGCGAAAATTGCGAAAGCAAACAAATATACGAACATTCCATTCACACCCAAATGCATTCGCACACGCATACTCGTACAAAGAGACGGCAGGATGTTGTGCAATGTGCATTTGCACCCAACACCACATGGGTAGGTAATGCCTACTCTTAGTACCAATAACATGGGTTAGTACCGCTCTTACTATTGGTACCAACCATATGGGTAAGTATCGCACTTACTCTTAGTACCAACCACACTGGTAAGTACAGCACTTTTAATAGATACCAACCGCACGGATAAGTAACGCACGTACTATTAATACCTGTCAACGGGAGTTATGTGTTGGCCCCGTCCTCGCTTGGGCGGAGCCGACTTCGTAGCGGGGTATGCGGGGAGCGCTGCCGACCAACTGCAGTGGGTGACGCCAACTAGGGCGGCCAGTCGACAGGCTTGGTCGACCTGCACGGGGCCACTGCACAAGCCGCCGACTCAAGAAAGCAGGCGGCCGACTTCAACCCGGTGGTCAATGAGGGGAAACGTCGACCTGGAAGGGGTGCCGATTTAGGAGGGCGCCGACTTTGGACGAAGGCCGACTTGGCAAAGTCGACCTGCGAGGACGCCGACTTTGTGGCATCGACTTGAGGGGCGCCGACTTCATGGCGCCGACCTAGGGAAGCCGACTTGGTGAACTCGGCTGGTACTCGTCGACCTTAATAGTCGCCGGGCACGTATAGCTGTTGAAGAGATACTTGTTGGTTTAAGGGCTCAATAAACTCAAGCTATTAGGACTTTATCAAACTTAAAACCTCTCCTCGGAGTCACATCCAATGGTCCCTGGTCTTACAAGACCAGCCCCTATCCTTGGGTCCGAGTTTGTAGAGAGAGGGATCAAGAGGGACTTAGTCAAAACAGCAAGAGTACCTTGAACGTCGCGCTGCGTGCCGTCGATCGGATTAAGCTCGAAAATTCCCATATCGAAGCTCGCTCCAAGAGCTTTAAAATAAGCCAAGTTGCCTCGCGAAATATTATGGCATTACGAAGTTATGACTCGGACAGCGTTTGCCTAGCGTTGGAGTGCTAGCGTACTAGCGTTAACTCAGGCAGCGTTCCGCCGTCGAATAGCGCAGAAACGAAATTCCAGCGAGGAAGGAATTCACTTGAATCAATTGACTATATTCAGGTACAAACAGAGAAGGAATAAATAGTTCTAGCTAGCAAGGACCTTGGGAATCATCCTGGGAACAACCAGGGATGATCCCAAATAATTCCAAGCAACAGAACCAACCTGGCTGGACAAAATAACAGGTGGTAGGTTGGTAAACAACCTCTGGTTCTGTTTTCCACCCTGGGTTAACAACAAGCAGGTTCCAACAGAACCTGTTTTGTCTTTTGCCCAACTAGCCAAATGCTGCTTTTGCTGGTTTCCACTGGCCCTGTAGTATGCAGATACAGACAAACAACATCCAACCTTCACCTAAATTGTACCCCTATAGTGCCTGCCCTGCTACATTATAGTCAACCAAACAAAACAGTACAATTTCGAGTTGGATTGAACCGAACCGCAAAGCTTCCATCTTGGGTTCCTTTGCAAGCTCGTCCTTTCTGCTTGCACTGTTCATAGCGCGTACAATGTTGTGCCGAAGTGCACATTGCGCGACTACCTGCAAATGCTTCAAGTGGAAAATTGTAAAAGCAAACAAACACACTATCACACCATTAATACACCAATGCATTCGCACATGCATACTCGTACAAACAGACGGCAGGATATCGTGCAGTATGAATTTGAACCCAAAACATTTCCCCTCAGCCTGCTGGCTGCATCCCCATCATTCCATGCTAGTTCATGCTCATTCCACTCGTGCGCACACAATATGAATGAGGCTCATCCGCAAGCCTCTTGGTGAGGAAGTCTGCTGGCTGCTGGTGAGTTTTGGTTTAGATTGGATTTAACGTCCCCCTCTTTACCTCCTTACGCAGCCAGTGCCACTTGATACGCATGTGCTTGTTCAGCCCATGAAGCACAGCGTTCCTGGCCATCCCAAGAGCCCCCTTGCTTGTTGGTGTAAGGGCCTAATAAACTCAAGCTATTAGGACTTAATCAAACTTAAAACCTCTCCTCGGGGTCACCTCCAAGGGTCCCTGGGTGCCTGGTACAAGACCAGCCCCTATCCTCGGGTCCGAGTTTGTAGAGAGAGGAATCAAGAAGGACTTAGTCAAAACAGCAAGAGTACCTTGAACGTCGCGCAGCGTGCCGTGCAGACCGTCGATCGGATTAAGCTGAGAATTCGCTATATCGAAGCTTGCTCCAAGAGCTTTAAAATGAGCCAAGTTGCCTCGCGAAAAGTTCTGCCATTACGAAGTTATGGCTCAGACGGTGTTTGCCTAGCATTAGAGTACTAGCGTACTAGCGTTGACTCGGGTAGCATTCCGCCAACGAACCGCGTAGAAACGAAATTCCAGCGAGGAAGGAATTCGCATGAATCAATTTGACTATATTCAGGTACAAACAGAGAATGATTAAATAGTTCTAGCTAGCAAGGACCTTGGGAATCAACCTGGGAACAACCAGGGATGATCCCAAATAATTCCAAGCAACAGAACCAATCCTGGCTGGACAAAATAGCAGGTGGTAGGTTGGTAAACAACCTCTGGTTCTGTTTTTCCAACCTGGGAAAACAACAACCAGGTTCAGGTTCTAAAAACAGAACCTGTTTTGTCTTTGCCCAACCAGCCAAATGCTGGTTCCGCTGGTTTCCCCTGGCCTTGTAGCATGCAGATACAGACAAACAACATCCAACCTTCACCTAAATTGTACCCCTATAGTGCCTTCCCTGCTACACTATAGTTAACCAAACAAAACAGTACAATTCCGAGTTGGATAGAACTGAATCTGCGCAATCAACTCAACCGAACTGCAAAGCTTCCATCTTGGGTTCCTTTGCGAGCTCGTCCTTCCTGCTTGCACTGTTCATAGCGCATACAATGTTGTGCCGAAGCGCACATTGCGCGAGTACCTGCAAATGCATCAAGCGAAAAATGCGAAAGCAAACAAACACACGAACACACCATTCACGCGCAAATGCATTCGCACACGCATACTCGTACAAACAGACGGCAGGATGTTGTGCAATGTGCATTTGCACCCAACACACTCCCCCTCAGCCTGCCGGCTGCATCCCCGTCATTCCATGCTAGTTCATGCTCATTCCACTCATGCGCACACAACGCCAATGAGGCTCATCCGCAAGCCTCTTGGTGAGAAAGTCTGCTGGCTGCTGGTGAGTCTTGATGTAGATCGGATGCACCGTCCCCCTCTTCACCTCCTTACGTAGCCAGTGCCACTTGATACGCATGTGCTTGTTCAGCCCATGAAGCACAGCGTTTCTGGCCATCCCAAGAGCCCCCTTGCTATCACAAAACAGCGGCGTAGCAACTTTCTGCTCCTGGCCAATCTCCTCTAACAGCCTCTTCAGCCAAATCACCTCCTTCACCCCATGGAACATCGCCATGTACTCTGATTCTACGGAAGAGAGTGCCGTCTCCGTCTGCTTCTTGGACCTCCAACTAACAGGTCCTCCCCCAACTACGCAGATGTATCCTCCCACAGATGAGGAATCCTCCTTCTCAGAAGCCCACGTAGCATCGGTAAAGCAAGTGAGAAATAGCTTGCCTTCTCCAAGCCTCTCCCCCTTCTCTTTCAGCACCTCCACCCCTTTCTGCTTCACCTGTGCAGATGCGGAGTATTGAACTCCAATGCTTGGGTGAGAGTTCAGGTACTTCACCACACGCTCAGCTGCATCCACCTGCTCCTCTGATGGATTCTGCACCACCCTAGCCAGCTGCCCAACCGAGAAAGAGATGTCGGGCCTCGTGTGAACTGCTGCGTACAAGAGGCTGCCCACCAAGGACTGAAATTGCTGCTGCTCTTCAGCTTCAACCCCTTCATCCTCTGCAGCCTTCACAAGCTTGAATTCTGCTGGCAGGGGAGTTGCAACCTTGCGCTCATTCTCAATCCCATACTTCTCCCCCAGCTCCTTGATGAACTTCTCCTGGTGCAGCTTCAACCACCTGTGATCTGGATCCCTCTCCACGTGCATCCCGAGGTAGTACTTTACCTCCCCAAGGTTCTTGCACTTGAAGTTTTCCATCAGTTGCTGCTGCACTTTCTGGATCTCCTTCATGCTGCTGCTGAAGAGAAGAATGTCGTCCACATAGACCAGAAACAGCACCAGCTCCTCCCCCTTGAGAAAGAGGCTCTCATCACAGCTGCTGGTCCTGAATCCCATCTCCTCTAAAACAGCTGCCAACTTCTGGTACCAGCAGCGTGGCGCCTGCTTCAAGCCGTAGATGGACTTGTTGAGCTTGCACACCCTGCCCGTACCATCCTCATACCCAGGCGGCTGCGTCATGTACACATCCTCCTCTAAAATCCCATTCAGGAATGCCGTTGAAATATCCATCTGAATGATGAATTTCCCACTAACAGCTGCATCTGCCAACAAGACACGGAGGGTAGGGGGTTTGGCAGTGGGAGCAAAGATCTCGTTGAAGTCCTGCTTCTCCTTCTGCATAAACCCCTTCGCCACCAGCCTACTCTTGTAGATGGTGACCTGCCCCTTGTCATCGGTCTTGATCCTCAGCACCCACTTGCATTGTATCGCTTTCTTCCCATCAGGCAGCACCACCAGATCCCATGTCCTATTCTCCAGCAGACTCTGGTACTCAGCATCCCTAGAAGCCAGCCACTTGTCCCTATCTGGTCCAGCTAATGCCTCCTCCATGCTAGCTGGTTCCTCTGGTGCAGGGGCAAGAAAACAGTACGCAGGCTCATCCTCCTCATCCGGGTCATAGCCATGAGGTAGAATCAGCAATGCCTCTTCGGTCCCTAGCTGCTGCTCTGCTGCATCAGTTCCTGCAGTCAGCTTCTTAGTAGCCATACGGGTACGTCCTGGCCTGGAGACGGGTGTCTCCCATCCCTTCATAACGACACCCTTCGGCTTCTTAGTTTTTCCCTGCTGCTTCTCTCCTCCCTCGGGTCCAGCAGCTCCACTAGTGCTGCGCCAGCAACCACACCATTTTCTCCACCAGCAGATGCCTCCTACCTGACCTTCTCTCCATCACCATTTCCAGTAGCTGCTCCTCCTCTCCCTCCTCCCACACACTAGGAGTCAGGTCCAGCTGCATGGTGATCTGCTCCATCTGCTGGGACACCCGGGCCTCCGGCTGTTTCTCCCAGCTCCCATACATCATGCCCTCAATGAATTTCACATCCCTGCTGTCAAACAACACACCCTTGGATGGTTCCCACAGCAGCCATCCCTTGCTCTCAGCAGCCAGCCCCAAATGCACACACCAGATTGCACTCGCCCCCAACTTACTGCGGTAGGTCTTGGGGACGTGGGCGACTGCCATGCAACCGAATACCCTCAGCATGTCCACCGGCGGCTTCCTCCCAAGCCACCTCTCCAAAGGCACCCACGAGTCATCCCCAACCTTGGTGAGCACCCTGTTCCTAGCGACAGTGGCGTGCCGGACAGCATGAGGCCACATAGAATTGCTCAGCCCAGATTCTATGAGCAGCGCCCTAGCTGTCTCCAGAATGGTCCGGTTTGCCCGTTCTGCTACACCATTGGACTGTGGGGTATAAGCCGTGGTCAGCTCTCTCTGGATGCCCTGCTTCTTGAGCCAGGCCGTCATTTCAGCTCCAAGGAACTCACCACCCCGGTCTGTCCTAATCCGCTTCACTACATACTCCGCCTGCTTCTCTACGAATGGCAGCCAATCGTCCCGTATCGTGGAGGCGGCGTGGTCCTTCTGCTTCAGCGGATACGCCCACATCAGCCTGCTCCAGTCATCCACAATTGTAAGAAAATACCGCTCCCCCTTGTGCCCTTGCACCGGCAGCGGCCCCACCAAGTCCATGTGGACCAGCTCCAAAGGCTTCTTGCTCCTGCCAGCCACACTATGGAAAGGGAAACGGGTGAACTTTGAAAGCAAACAGATTTCACAGTTGTCATCGGGTGGCTGTCCGCTGCTTCAGACCCTTAACGGCTCCATCCTTCTCCAGCTGCTTCAGCAAAGGCATTGCCACATGCCCTAAGCGCCGGTGTGCCGTTGCCCAATCTGTCTCCCCAGATCTGGCCGACACTTTCACACCAACCCCTCCAACGGCATTGCACTCCCCCTGGGATGCAGACCCCTCTCCAGCCTGCCCCCCACCATGCCACGCCAGGGCCGGCAGCTGCCACATAGATCTGTACACGTCCTTGCTCTCGTGCAGATCCCAAAGCACCCGATTGCCCAGCTTCCCCTTATAAGTGCGTGCCCCATCCGTGTTGGTGTTCACCCCAGCCTTGCCAAGCTTACGGAGGGAGATAAGGTTGGCCTTCAGGTCGGGGACGAAGAGAACGTCGTGCAGCACCACCGGCTTGCCATCCGCTCCCTTAAATGCAGCTCGTCCCGCACCAGCCACCTTCAACATGTGTCCAGAGGCGGAGCACACTTCATTGATCGGTGCAGCTCGTACTTCGTCCAGCAGGTCCTTGCGCGGCGTCATCGTCCAAGCAGCGCCTGTGTCCAACACCCAATAGTCTAGGGGGTGCAGCTCTGCTCCAACTTTGGCAGAGGCGTCTCCTTGCTCCCCCTTGTCCCCCACATGGAAGAATTGGCCCGCGGTGCGCTCCTTCTTCTTCTCCGCACCGCCGTTGCCCTTCGGGTTGTTGTCGGACGAATCAGCGACCATGTTGGCGCCGTTTTTCTGGTTCCTCCGCGCGCCGCCATCCTGGTGACGATTCTGGGGGGTCCATCCATCGGGTTTCTTATAGCACAAAAACCAGGGGTGCCCTTCCTTCTCACAATACCAGCAACTCCCTTTCATTTTGCCACCAGCACCCGACTTGCCCCCACGTCCAGATTTCGCACCGTGACCCCAACCGGTACCTCCTTGTTGGTCGTTGGAGTCGTCGTCTTTCTTTGCACCGCGTCCAGCACCACCGAAGCCACGTCCTCTGCCACGTCGGCTCCCTTGCATCCCGTAGCTGCTGCTGCCGTCGTCTCCACCCCTCAGTTGGCGGCGACGGAAGTCCTCCTCCAGAATCTTCGTCCGCACCCACTCGAGCGTCCACAAGCTCTGGTTCTGCGGCAGGCTCAATCCGCTCGTAAATTGAAGCCACGATTCCGGCAGCAGCGAGAGCATCTTCAAGCACTTGGTCTGCTCCGGGTAGGTGATTCCCGCGGTCGCCAACTTCGCGTAGAGGTCGCGCATCTTGTCCAGGACTGGTTGCACCGGCTCTCCCTCGCTCAGGCGCAACGCGGACAGCTCCCTCTCCAGCATCAACGTTGCGACAACGGAGGTAGGGGCGTGCAGCTCCTTCAACACGGTCCACGCCTTCGGACCGCATTCAACCTCCGGCAGCAGGTGCATGACGTGGTGACGCTGGTTCAGCTCCAAACTCTGCGACATCAAATAGTAGCCAGCCGAGGAGCGCTCGTCCCAATCTTCCTGCAGCGTGGGGTCACTCGGTCTAGGCTCCTTCCCAATCATTAGTTTCAGCAAACCGATCTGACGGAAATATAATTGCATTTTCCAGGCCCAATCATCATAGCCCTCACCATTGAACTTCTCGACGGTGAAATTCTTCAGCACCTCTTTGACAAGCGAGCCCTGGTTTGTTCGCGCTCCCCTTGGCGCTGAAAGACCAGAATCTTGGCTGCCGCTACGATCTTGGGCTGAAGATTCACCAGCTCCCACCGAGGTGTTGCCCGCCATAGCTACCTATAACGAGGATCACTATAACGCAGCTCTGATACCAGCTTGTTGGTGTAAGGGCCTAATAAACTCAAGCTATTAGGACTTAATCAAACTTAAAACCTCTCCTCGGGGTCACCTCCAAGGGTCCCTGGGTGCCTGGTACAAGACCAGCCCCTATCCTCGGGTCCGAGTTTGTAGAGAGAGGAATCAAGAAGGACTTAGTCAAAACAGCAAGAGTACCTTGAACGTCGCGCAGCGTGCCGTGCAGACCGTCGATCGGATTAAGCTGAGAATTCGCTATATCGAAGCTTGCTCCAAGAGCTTTAAAAATGAGCCAAGTTGCCTCGCGAAAAGTTCTGCCATTACGAAGTTATGGCTCAGACGGTGTTTGCCTAGCATTAGAGTACTAGCGTACTAGCGTTGACTCGGGTAGCATTCCGCCAACGAACCGCGTAGAAACGAAATTCCAGCGAGGAAGGAATTCGCATGAATCAATTTGACTATATTCAGGTACAAACAGAGAAGGATTAAATAGTTCTAGCTAGCAAGGACCTTGGGAATCAACCTGGGAACAACCAGGGATGATCCCAAATAATTCCAAGCAACAGAACCAATCCTGGCTGGACAAAATAGCAGGTGGTAGGTTGGTAAACAACCTCTGGTTCTGTTTTTCCAACCTGGGAAAACAACAACCAGGTTCAGGTTCTAAAAACAGAACCTGTTTTGTCTTTGCCCAACCAGCCAAATGCTGGTTCCGCTGGTTTCCCCTGGCCTTGTAGCATGCAGATACAGACAAACAACATCCAACCTTCACCTAAATTGTACCCCTATAGTGCCTTCCCTGCTACACTATAGTTAACCAAACAAAACAGTACAATTCCGAGTTGGATAGAACTGAATCTGCGCAATCAACTCAACCGAACTGCAAAGCTTCCATCTTGGGTTCCTTTGCGAGCTCGTCCTTCCTGCTTGCACTGTTCATAGCGCATACAATGTTGTGCCAAAGCGCACATTGCGCGAGTACCTGCAAATGCATCAAGCGAAAAATGCGAAAGCAAACAAACACACGAACACACCATTCACGCGCAAATGCATTCGCACACGCATACTCGTACAAACAGACGGCAGGATGTCGTGCAATGTGCATTTGCACCCAACATTGCTATCACAAAACAGCGGCGTAGCAACTTTATGCTTCTAACCAATCTCCTCTAACAGCCTCCTCAGCCAAATCACCTCCTTCATCCCATGAAACATCGCTATGTACTCTAGTTCAACAGAGGAGAGTGCTGTCTCCGTCTGCTTCTTGGACCTCCAACTAATAGGTCCTCCCCCAACTACGTAGATGTATCTTCCCATCGATGAGGAATCCTCTTTTCAGAAGCCCACGTAGCCCGTCTACTTGCAACGCTGGCAGGTCGCCACCTTGCACTGCTGGAGTGCGGTCGACCTTGCTGCGCTGGAACGTGGTCAACCGTACTGTGCTGGAGGTCGACCTGTATGCTTGCTAGCATGATGTAGTCAGTGTTGCTTTGGCTTGTTCAATTATTGTTGTGAACTTTTCCTAGTGGAACTCTTGCCAATTCTCCATGTAAGTGTGTGCGCAGAGAGAACACGAACAATCACGCAAGGAAAGCTACGACCACTCCCACAACCGTGCCTCCCCCCGTAGTCTAGTTCCCGTTGTAGTAGTCATTTCCGTAGTATCAACCATATATGTAAGTAACACACATACTCATAGTGCTAACAACACAGGAAAGTAATGCGCTCTTAGTACAAACCATATGGATAAATAATACTTACTCTTAGTACCAACCATTTGGGTAAGTAACGCACTTACTCTTAGTACCAACCAGACGGATAAGTAACGCACTTATTTCTAGTAGCAACCACATGGGTAAGTAACGCACTTACTCTATATACCAACCACACGGGTAAACGCATTTACACTTAGTACCAACCACACGGGTAAGGAACGCACTTACTCTTAGTACTGGCCACAAAGGTAAGTATAAACTTACCCTTAGTACCAACCATATTGGTAAGTAACGCACTTACTCTTAGCACGAACCACATGGGTATGTACCGCAGTTACTCTTGGTACCAACCACACGGATAAGTAACACACTTACTCTAAGTACCAACTGCACGGGTAAGTAACGCACTTAATGTTAGTACCAACCATAAAGGTAAGTAACGCACTCACTCCTAGTCCCAACCACACAGGTAAGTAACACACTTACTCTTACTACCAACCATACGGGTATGTTCCGCACATACTCTTAGGATCAACCACACGAGTAAGTACCGCCGCAGTTACTCTTATTACCAACCACACGATAAATAACGCATATACTCTTAGTACCAACCATACCTGTAACGCACTTACTCAAAGTATCAACCAGAAAGGTAAGCGATGCACTTACTCTTTGTTCAACCACACGAGTAAGTAACATATCTAGTCTTTGTCTCTTTGTAAGGGCCTAATAAACTCAGGCTATTAAGACTTAATCAAACTTAAAACTTCTCCTCGGGGTCACCTCCAAGGGTCCCTGAGTGCCTGGTACAAGACCAGCCCCTATCCTCGGGTCCGAGTTTGTAGAGAGAGGAGTCAAGAATGACTTAGCCAAAATAACGAGAGTACCTTGAACGTCGCGCAGCGTGCCGTGCAGACCGTCGATCGGATTAAGCTGTGAAATCACTATAACGAAGCTCTCTCCAAGAGCTTTAAAATAAGCCAAGTTGCCTCACGAAAAGTTCTGCCATTACGAAGTTATGGCTCGGAAAGCGTTTGCCTAGCGTTGGAGTGCTAGCATACTAGCATTGACTCGGGTAGCATTCCGCCGTCGAATAGCGCAGAAACAAAATTCCAGCGAGGAAGGAATTCGCTTGAATCAATAGACTATAATTGAGGTACAAACAGAGAAGGAATAAATAGTTCTAGCTAGCAAGGACCTTGGAAATCAACCTGGGAACAACCAGGGATGATCCCATATAATTCCAAGCAACAGAACCAACCTGGCTGGACAAAATAGCAGGTGGTAGGTTGGTAAACAACCTCTGGTTCTGTTTTTCCAACCTGGAAAAACAACCAGGTTCAGGTTCTAAAACCAGAACCTGTTTTGTCTTTGCCCAACCAGCCAAATGCTGGTTCCGCTGGTTTCCCCTGGTCCTGTAGCATGCAGATACAGACAAGCAACATCCAAACATCACCAAAATTGTACCCCTATAGTGCCTGCCCTGCTACACTATAGTCAACCAAACAAAACAGTACAATTTCGAGCTGTATAGAAAACTGAATCTGCGCAATCAATTCAACCGAACCGCAAAGCTTCCATCTTGGGTTCCTTTGCGAGCTCGTCCTTTCTGCTTGCACTGTTCATAGCGTGTACAATGTTGTGCCGAAGCGCACATTGCACGAGTAACTCAAATGCATCAAGCGAAAATTGCGAAAGCAAACAAACAAAGGAACATTCTATTTACACACCCAATTCATACACACACATACTCGTACAAACAGACGGCAGGATGTCGTGCAATATGAATTTGCACCCAACAACTCTTACTATCCACCACACCCGGTAAGTAACGCAATTACTCTTAGTACCAACCACAACAACGGGTAAATAAGACTTACCCTAGTACCAACTATACGGGTAAGTAGAGTATTTACTCTTAGCACCAACCACTTGCGTATGTACCGCACTTATTCATAGTACCAACCAATAGGTATATAACGCACTCACTGTTAGCACCAACCACATGCGTATGTACCGCACTTACTCTTAGTACTAACCATTTGGATAAGTGCCGCTTTTTTTTCATAGTACCAAACATATGAGTATGTAGCACACATACTCTTTGCTACCAACAACACACTTACCCTAGTACAAACTACACGGGAAAGTAACGCCCTTACTCTTAGTACCAACCAACACAGTAAGTAACAACTTACTCTTAGTACAAAGCATGGGGTAAGTATCGCTTACTCTAAGTCCCAACCACACATGTAAGTACCCCGCACTTTCTCATAGTACCAACCATATGGGTAAAAAACGCACTTACTCTTGGTACCAACTACACGGGTAAGGACCAAACTTACTCTAGTACCAACCATGGGTAAATAACGCACTTACAATTAGGCCCAACGACATGGGTAGTAATGCACTTACCCCCGGTACGGACCTCACGTGTCAGTAACGCACTTACTCGTAGTACCAACTACA
>CANIUD010000877.1:0-123724 GCA_947470075.1 Closterium sp. Yama58-4 | reverse complement strand
TTGGCAAATCTCTGAACAGCCTATCCGAGGTTCCGGAAGCATTCGATCCAAGCGCAAAGGAATGGAAGCAACACTGTTGCGAGGCCCGACACTCGAATTGGTGCACTACAATGATGTGTGGTCCGAAGCGAGAGCTCGTGGACGCAGTTTCGGGCAGATTTAGATTTAAAGCACTTTTCGAACTGATTAATTCCAGTAATATGGCGTTGGCAGCAGATTCATCGCGGAAAGAAACAGTTACTGCAGTGTAGACGCAGTATAAGCAGCAGATGGAGCAGTTGTTCTTTAACCGATTCCAGACCTGATCGAAGGGGAAAAACTGCAGGCGTACACTGAGGGGGCTGAAAATAGAAAAACGACGGCAAGTAATCGCCGCGAACTACAGTAGCTACCGCGACACGGTGTGTGCAACAGAGATATAAGATGTGCTGACGCGTAGTCAACCCGACACACGACGCTACGGGCTGACACAGTACTTTCGGCACGGAGCGATCGGCATCCGTTACGACCGCCGTCCCGATGGACATCGACCGGAAAGATCCGGGAAAAGGCAAAAAAGAAGACGACGTGGCGACTTCGGAGAGGGCGGAAAAGGGAGAAAACGATGGCATGAATCTAAAACGTCACGACCGGCAGACAACAGAAAAAATCGCCGAGACAAAAGGAGGCTCCGCGAAAAGACATTGCACCGACCGGGAAACTCCAGCCGAACACCCCCGAGAGTAAGAATTTGTTAAAGTTATCACATAAAGATACTTTAACTAAGAATATTACTTCTCGTGGTTTTCAAGCCTTTGAAAAATTCAGGGGAGAATCAGAAGCCAAGAAAAAACCTTCAGAAATTATTCAGGTACCTGAAAAGTTGGGCAAAGTACTCTATAGCGTTGAAAAGGTCGTAGGGTCGTTCATCGAGGAGTTCATATTCTCTCCCCGCAGCACCGTATTAAGGCTCCCCATTGCCCACAGTGATGCCTACACAGCTGCAAAGGCTTAGGGGAAGGTTCCAGGCTCAAGAGAAGTTACACAAGCTTCGGAAAATCCTTCTACCTCCCAGGTGAAGTTGGAAGTAAAGAGTGCTGAGTCAGACATAGGAATAGGGATAATGATTATTTTGATATACCCTAGGCTCCTATTAACGAAACTATCTTTGGCTACTTAGCGCAACAGAAACCAATACTAATCAAGAAGTTCTGCAAAGGACGAGGCCTTCAGGCACCGGTGGACAGTAGTGCGTCCCACTCGGTGTGCAACGGCGGGACGTTGGAGAAAATTTGAGAGTCTTCAGAGGAGACCCAGTTCACGGCAACGATGGTGGACGGTACGAAACTTCCCATCCACGGCGAAGCATCACTACAGCTGCAAATAGGTGTGTTAAGATGGAAGCCGTTATTGCCGATTACAAACATCAAAGAATTAGACTTCTTCTTAGGGCGAGATTTCCTGAAGCGGTTCAACCCCGAGATTGACTGGGTCAACCGGAAGGCGTGCTAACAATGGGAAACGAGTGGAGCTGCGAAGCTGGACGGAAACGACACTTGCACAGTTCGAACGTGCGGTGAACGAGAGTAACACGGGTTGCTTAGCATGGGTTATGGCAGCAGCAGAGCAGGAGAAGCCGAACTCGAGCTTTCTGCAGCAGTAGTGGACGTGTTGGAGTAGTAGAAAGATATCATGCTAGACGACCTGCCCGCAGGAGTACCTCCAGCGCGAGCCCACAAGCACGAGATTGTTCGTGTAAGGGCCTAATAAACTCAAGCTATTAGGACTTAATCAAACTTAAAACCTCTCCTCGGGGTCACCTCCAAGGGTCCCTGGGTGCCTGGTACAAGACCAGCCCCTATCCTCGGGTCCGAGTTTGTAGAGAGAGGGATCAAGAAGGACTTAGTCAAAACAGCAAGAGTACCTTGAACGTCGCGCAGCGTGCCGTGCAGACCGTCGGTCGGATTAAGCTGAGAATTTGCTATATCGAAGCTCGCTCCAAGAGCTTTAAAATGAGCCAAGTTGCCTCGCGAAAAGTTCTGCCATTACTAAGTTATGGCTCGGACAGTGTTTGCCTAGCGTTGGAGTGCTAGCATACTAGCGTTGACTCGGGTAGCATTCCGCCGTCGAATAGCGCAGAAACGAAATTCCAGCGAGGAAGGAATTCGCTTGAATCAATTTGACTATATTCAGGTACAAACAGAGAAGGATTAAATAGTTCTAGCTAGCAAGGACCTTGGGAATCAACCTGGGAACAACCAGGGATGATCCCAAATAATTCCAAGCAACAGAACCAACCTGGCTGGACAAAATAGCAGGTGGTAGGTTGGTAAACAACCTCTGGTTCTGTTTTTCCAACCTGGGAAAACAACAACCAGGTTCAGGTTCTAAAAACAGAACCTGTTTTGTCTTTGCCTAACCAGCCAAATGCTGGTTCCACTGGTTTCCCCTGGCCTTGTAGCATGCAGATACAGACAAACAACATCCAACCTTCACCTAAATTGTACCCCTATAGTGCCTTCCCTGCTACACTATAGTTAACCAAACAAAACAGTACAATTTTGAGTTGGATAGAACTGAATCTGCGCAATCAACTCAACCGAACTGCAAAGCTTCCATCTTGGGTTCCTTTGCGAGCTCGTCCTTTCTGCTTGCACTGTTCATAGTGCGTACAATGTTGTGCCGAAGCGCACATTGCGCGAGTACCTGCAAATGCATCAAGCGAAAATTGCGAAAGCAAACAAACATACGAACATTCCATTCACACCCAAATGCATTCGCACACGCATACTCGTACAAACAGACGGCAGGATGTCGTGCAATGTAAATTTGCACCCAACACACTCCCCCTCAGCCTGCCGGCTGCATCCCCGTCATTCCATGCTAGTTCATGCTCATTCCACTCATGCGCACACAACGCCAATGAGGCTCATCCGCAAGCCTCTTGGTGAGAAAGTCTGCTGGCTGCTGGTGAGTCTTGATGTAGATCGGATGCACCGTCCCCCTCTTCACCTCCTTACGCAGCCAGTGCCACTTGATACGCATGTGCTTGTTCAGCCCATGAAGCACAGCGTTTCTGGCCATCCCAAGAGCCCCCTTGCTATCACAAAACAGCGGCGTAGCAACTTTCTGCTCCTGGCCAATCTCCTCTAACAGCCTCCTCAGCCAAATCACCTCCTTCACCCCATGGAACATCGCCATGTACTCTGATTCTACGGAAGAGAGTGCCGTCTCCGTCTGCTTCTTGGACCTCCAACTAACAGGTCCTCCCCCAACTACGCAGATGTATCCTCCCACAGATGAGAAATCCTCCTTCTCAGAAGCCCATGTAGCATCGGTAAAGCAAGTGAGAAATAGCTTGCCTTCTCCAAGCCTCTCCCCCTTCTCTTTCAGCACCTCCACCCCTTTCTGCTTCACCTGTGCAGATGCGGAGTATTGAACTCCAATGCTTGGGTGAGAGTTCAGGTACTTCACCACACGCTCAGCTGCATCCACCTGCTCCTCTGATGGATTCTGCACCACCCTAGCCAGCTGCCCAACCGAGAAAGAGATGTCGGGCCTCGTGTGAACTGCTGCGTACAAGAGGCTGCCCACCAAGGACTGAAATTGCTGCTGCTCTTCAGCTTCAACCCCTTCATCCTCTGCAGCCTTCACAAGCTTGAATTCTGCTGGCAGGGGAGTTGCAACCTTGCGCTCATTCTCAATCCCATACTTCTCCCCCAGCTCCTTGATGAACTTCTCCTGGTGCAGCTTCAACCACCTGTGATCTGGATCCCTCTCCACGTGCATCCCGAGGTAGTACTTTACCTCCCCAAGGTTCTTGCACTTGAAGTTTTCCATCAGTTGCTGCTGCACTTTCTGGATCTCCTTCATGCTGCTGCTGAAGAGAAGAATGTCGTCCACATAGACCAGAAACAGCACCAGCTTCTCCCCCTCGCCCTTGAGAAAGAGGCTCTCATCACAGCTGCTGGTCCTGAATCCCATCTCCTCTAAAACAGCTGCCAACTTCTGGTACCAGCAGCGTGGCGCCTGCTTCAAGCCGTAGATGGACTTGTTGAGCTTGCACACCCTGCCCGTACCATCCTCATACCCAGGCGGCTGCGTCATGTACACATCCTCCTCCAAAATCTTCGTCCGCACCCACTCGAGCGTCCACAAGCTCTGGTTCTGCGGCAGGCTCAATCCGCTCGTAAATTGAAGCCACGATTCTGGCAGCAGCGAGAGCATCTTCAAGCACCTGGTCTGCTCCGGGTAGGTGATTCCCGCGGTCGCCAACTTCGCGTAGAGGTCGCGCATCTTGTCCAGGACTGGTTGCACCGGCTCTCCCTCGCTCAGGCGCAACGCGGACAGCTCCCTCTCCAGCATCAACGTTGCGACAACGGAGGTCGGGGCGTGCAGCTCCTTCAACACGGTCCACGCCTTCGGACCGCATTCAACCTCCGGCAGCAGGTGCATGACGTGGTGACGCTGGTTCAGCTCCAAACTCTGCGACATCAAATAGTAGCCAGCCGAGGAGCGCTCGTCCCAATCTTCCTGCAGCGTGGGGTCACTCGGTCTAGGCTCCTCCCCAATCATTAGTTTCAGCAAACCGATCTGACGGAAATATAATTGCATTTTCCAGGCCCAATCATCATAGCCCTCACCATTGAACTTCTCGACGGTGAAATTCTTCAGCACCTCCTTGACAAGCGAGCCCTGGTTTGTTCGCGCTCCCCTTGGCGCTGAAAGACCAGAATCTTGGCTGCCGCTACGATCTTGGGCTGAAGATTCACCAGCTCCCGCCGAGGTGTTGCCCGCCATAGCTACCTATAACGAGGATCACTATAACGCAGCTCTGATACCAGCTTGTTCGTGTAAGGGCCTAATAAACTCAAGCTATTAGGACTTAATCAAACTTAAAACCTCTCCTCGGGGTCACCTCCAAGGGTCCCTGGGTGCCTGGTACAAGACCAGCCCCTATCCTCGGGTCCGAGTTTGTAGAGAGAGGGATCAAGAAGGACTTAGTCAAAACAGCAAGAGTACCTTGAACGTCGCGCAGCGTGCCGTGCAGACCGTCGGTCGGATTAAGCTGAGAATTTGCTATATCGAAGCTCGCTCCAAGAGCTTTAAAATGAGCCAAGTTGCCTCGCGAAAAGTTCTGCCATTACTAAGTTATGGCTCGGACAGTGTTTGCCTAGCGTTGGAGTGCTAGCATACTAGCGTTGACTCGGGTAGCATTCCGCCGTCGAATAGCGCAGAAACGAAATTCCAGCGAGGAAGGAATTCGCTTGAATCAATTTGACTATATTCAGGTACAAACAGAGAAGGATTAAATAGTTCTAGCTAGCAAGGACCTTGGGAATCAACCTGGGAACAACCAGGGATGATCCCAAATAATTCCAAGCAACAGAACCAACCTGGCTGGACAAAATAGCAGGTGGTAGGTTGGTAAACAACCTCTGGTTCTGTTTTTCCAACCTGGGAAAACAACAACCAGGTTCAGGTTCTAAAAACAGAACCTGTTTTGTCTTTGCCTAACCAGCCAAATGCTGGTTCCACTGGTTTCCCCTGGCCTTGTAGCATGCAGATACAGACAAACAACATCCAACCTTCACCTAAATTGTACCCCTATAGTGCCTTCCCTGCTACACTATAGTTAACCAAACAAAACAGTACAATTTTGAGTTGGATAGAACTGAATCTGCGCAATCAACTCAACCGAACTGCAAAGCTTCCATCTTGGGTTCCTTTGCGAGCTCGTCCTTTCTGCTTGCACTGTTCATAGTGCGTACAATGTTGTGCCGAAGCGCACATTGCGCGAGTACCTGCAAATGCATCAAGCGAAAATTGCGAAAGCAAACAAACATACGAACATTCCATTCACACCCAAATGCATTCGCACACGCATACTCGTACAAACAGACGGCAGGATGTCGTGCAATGTAAATTTGCACCCAACAGAGATTGTGGATGAACCAGGTACGAAACCCGAACTGACAGACATGAAGAAGGGAACAGAGTACATACTGGACAGACAACTGATCCGCCCATCCACCTCTCCCTACGGCGCACCGGTTCTCTTTACTCCTAAACTGGACGGTAGTTCACGGATGTGCATCGACTACCGAGCACTTAACAAACAGACTGTTAAAAACAAATACCCATACATGTCTTTTAGATGATCTTCTAGATGAACTTGTAGATTAACTCCGTGGTGCAACAGTCTTTTTGAAGCTGGACCTACGGTCGGGTTACTGGCAGATCAAGACGGTGGAGAACTCGATCCACAAGATGACGTTCCGTACCAGATACGACTCCTATGAATATGTAGTGATGCAGTTTGGACACTGCATCGCACCAGCGATGTTCCGGGCGAAGATGAATCACATCGTATGGCCCCTGCTAGATGAATGCGTAGTAGTGTACCTGGACGACATTCTCATCTACTCCAAGAACATGAAGAAGAACGTGGAGCATCTGCAGAAAGTATTCGACATGCTGCGAAAAAAAAAAATAAGTTTTACGTGAGGACGTCGAAGTGCGACTTTGCCCTGAAGAACATGTCGTTTCTCTGGCACATGGTGAGTGCCTAGGGCATACATGTGGACCCGTGGAAAAATCGAAAGTGTCAAGTCCTGGAAGGTTTCTGAAAACGTGAAAGAGTTGCAGCAGTTCCTAGGCTTCGCCAACAGGTTTGTGCCACAGTACGCCAATATAGCAGCGCCATTGACGAACTTACTGGAAAATGATACACCCTATAAATATGATACTCCTCAACAGCAAGCTATGGAGAAGCTGTTGGTGTACGTGCCTAATAAACTCAAGCTATTAAGACTTCATCAAACTTAATACTTCTCCTCATCGGGGTCACCTCCAAGGGTCCCTGGATGCCTGGTACAAGACCAGCCCCTATCATCGGGTCCGAGTTTGTAGAGAGAGGAACCAAGAATGACTTGAGTACCTTATACGTCGTGCAGGGCATCGTGCAGACCGTCGATCAGATTAAGCTGAGAGTTTTCTATAGTGAAGCTCGCTCCAAGAGCTTTAAAACAAGCCAAGTTGTCTTGAAGTTCTGGCTCAGACGGCGCTTGCATCGCGTTGGAGTGCTAGCGTACAAGCGTCGACTCGGGTAGCATTCCGCCGTCGAACCGCGTAGAAATGAAATTCCAGCGAGGAAGGAATTCACTTGAATCAATTGACTATATCCAGAGTTAAAAACAGAGAAGGAATAAATAGCTAGACCTAGCAAGGACCTTGGGAATCAACCTTGGAACAACCAGGGATGATCCCAAATAATTCCAAGCAGCAGAACCAACCTGGCTGGACAAAACAGCAGGTGGTAGGTTGGTAAACAACCTCTGGTTCTGTTTTTCCAACCTAGAGAAGCTACAACCAGGTTCAGGTTCTAAAAACAGAACCTGTTTTGCCTTTGCCCAACCAGCCAAATGCTGGTTTCCCCTGGCCTTGCAGCATGCAGATACAGACAAACAACATTCAACCTTCACCTAGATTGTACTCTACAGTGCCTTCCCTGATACACTATAGTCTACCAAACAAAACAGTAGAATTTCGATTTGGATATAGTTGTACCCCTAAAGTGTCTTCCCTGTTGCGCAATCAATTAAATCGAACTGCAAAGCTTCCATCTTGGGTTCCTTTGCGAGCTCGTCCTTTCTGCTTGCACTATTCATAGCGCGTACAATGTTGTGCCGAAACGCACATTGCGCGAGTACCTGCAAATGCTTCAAGCGAAAATTGTGAAAGCAAACAAACACACGAACATTCCATTCACACGCAAATGCATTCGCATATGTATACTCGTACAAACAGATGGCAGGAGGTCGTGCAATATGAATTTGCACCAAGCAGAAGCTATAGACACGATTGACTACAGCACCAGTACTCATCCTACCGGAACTAGGTAGAGACTACGTGGTGGAAGCAGACGCTAGTGACCAGGCAGTCGGAGTAGTACTGATGCAGGATCACGGACGCGGGTTGCAGCCCACGCCTATGTCAGAATTAAGCTATATGAAGCTAAACTGAACTACTCAATTTTATGACAAGGAAGCATTAGCGATAGTAGCAGTCTTCAAAGCGTGGAGGTGTTTCGTAGAGGGAGCCAAGACTACAGTCTATACTGACCACTGCAGTCTCAGATACCTCAAGTCGCAGCCCAAGCTCTCACGGCGACAGGTACGGTGAGTTGACTTCCTGAAACTTACTTCCACTACTACAACATCTACAAACCCAAACTACATAACAAGGCCGACAAACTGAGCAGGCATCCAGCTCGATGGGATGAACGCTCATCTCAAGGGTCTATTCCAACATGGATACTCCGTGGACGCAGAGATTGCTATAGCACAGAAACATAAGCTATTACAGTGGGAGAAAGACTTAGCTGTAAAAAAGAGTTCAGGGAAGATTTGGGTACCGAACTATACCCCACTCCGACAGATCTTACTGGAGGAGTTTCACGACGTGGCTTACACGGGACATTTTGGGAGCAACAAGACGTTAGCAGGGATAGCAAAGTATTACTACTGGCCCCGGATGGCAGCAGACGTACAGCAGTTCGTCACCTCATGCGACACGTGCCAGCAGATGAAGAGTAGCAAGCAGAAAAAAGCAGGGTTACTTCAGCCTCTACCCGTACCGGAGCAGCCATGGCAAGTCGTTAGCCTAGACTTCATCACTGAGCTTCCTTTGACCTGACGACGGCAAGTTTTCTAAAATGGGACATTTCATTCCAACCAATGTTACGGCTACGGCTGAAGCAACTGCTCGCCTTCTGTTCGACCGCATCATCACCATCCACAGCATCCCCCTACAGAAATTCAGACATAGATCCGAAATTTACGAGTAAGTTCTGGACGGAACTTATGGGTTTGTTGGGGACAAAGCTTGCGATGTCTTCAGCGTACCACCCCCAGACTGACGGACAGATTGGGCGACTCAATCAGGTGGTTGAACAGTTACTGCGCACAGCTTGCAAAGACGACATCAGCCACTTGGATCTACAGTTACCAACCCTAGAGTTCGCTTACGACAACGCATTACATCCCGCCACAGAGAAATCTCATTTCTTCCTGTACTACGGACGAGAACCACTCACACCACAGCAGCCAACCACACCAGCACACGTCCAAGCTGATCACGACTTCGTCACCACCATGCAGCAGCTATGAGAGAAGACTCAGCGACATCTCAACACAATGCAGAACTCCCAGAAGCAGTATGCAGATCGACAGCGACGTCATTACTCACAAACAGTCGGAGATTAGGTGCTCCTCGACACACGCAACTTAGACCGCTCTCACCTTCCATCCAAGCTTCGGCCTCGCTTCTGTGGTCCCTTTCGCGTTGAGGCAATGGTGACACCAGTAACATTCCGCTTGCGCTTACCTACTACGTGGAAGCTTCCATGTTCAGCTTCTGAAGCCCTACAAGGACCCCAATCACCAATTCCAGGGACGGCAGCTACCGCCTCCTCCACCTGTTCTCATACAGGATGAACCAGAGTACGAGGTGGAACGCGTTCTCACTCATCGGCGCCGCGGCGGCAAGACCCTCGAGTTCCTGATACGCTGGAAAGGATATGACCCATCGGAGGACAGCTGGGTTGCAGATCATATAGGCAACGCATGCCGTACTCTAAAGAATTATCTTGTCAAGCAGGGTGTATCTTACGCCACCCAGCTTTGAGGGGGGGACATGTGAGAGTTAGACGGGTTATGCTTGCTTGCCTTGACCATATTCTGCTATTTCTATCTTAGGTTGATTGCTTATGCTTGATTTCCTAGGTTAGGTGCATTCCTATATTTATTATAGTTATAGTACAGAACCAGGTTGCGTGCACCGAAATTCAGGCTTTTCGGTTTCCACCGCATTGCCTTCTACCGAATTCCGTAAAGATCCATTCGGGACATTTCGCGACCCTCGGAACCGTCATGTACCACATGGGTACTGGCCTTGTGTCGAGACTATATATAGTCTCATATTGTACCCATGCATTGGCATTCGTTTTTTTCTGAACTCGATTTTATCGATCCTCACAGCGATGGCGACGAGGCTGGACATCGCGTTCGCCTGTAGCAATCTGGAGAGCGGCCTTACGGTGAGGAGCGACCAGCACTGGCGCGAGGTTGACCGCTGCCTCGCCTACCTCGCCGACACCCGTGACACCGCCCTCGAGTTCGATGGTGGTCCAGAGTCGCTGAAGCTGGTCGGCTACGTGGACGCCGACGACGCTGGCGACAAGCAGAAATGGACGAGCACGGGCGGCTTCGTATTCGTCTACGGAGGGGCCGCCGTGTCCAGGTCGAGTCAGTGCATCAAGCGCGCAACATTGTCGTCGATCGAGTCGGAATACCTGACGGCCACAAAAGCTGACAAGCAGGGGCGCTGACTTCGCTTAGTACCAACCATACGGGTACGTAACGCACTTACACATAGTGCCAACCACATTGGTAACTAACACACATACTCTGTTAGGTGCAAATGCACATTGCACGACATCCTACCGTCTGTTTGTACGAGTATGCGTGTGCGAATGCATTTGGGTGTGAATGGAATGTTCGTGTATTTGTTTGCTTTCGCAATTTTTGCTTGATGCATTTTCAGGTACTCGCGCAATGTGCGCTTCGGCACAACATTGTATGCGCTATGAACAGTGCAAGCAGAAAGGACGAGCTCGCAAAGGAACCCAGGATGGAAGCTTTGCGGTTCGGTTGAATTGATTGCGCAGATTCAGTTCTATCCAACTCGAAATTGTACTGTTTTGCTTGGTTGACTATAGTGTAGCAGGGCAGGCACTATAGGGGTACAATTTAGGTGAAGGTTGGATGTTCTTTGTCTGTATCTGCATGCTACAGGGCCAGGGGAAACCAGCGGAACCAGCATTTGGCTAGTTGGGCAAAGACAAAACAGGTTCTGTTTTTAGAACCTGAACCTGGTTGTTGTTTTCCCAGGTTGGAAAAACAGAACCAGAGGTTGTTTACCAACCTACCACCTGCTATTTTGTCCAGCCAAGTTGGTTCTGTTGCTTGGAATTATTTGGGATCATCCCTGGTTGTCCCCAGGTTGATTCCCAAGGTCCTTGCTAGCTAGAACTATTTAATCCTTCTCTGTTTGTACCTGAATATAGTCAATTGATTCAAGCAAATTTCTTCATCGCTGGAGTTTCGTTTCTGCGCTATTTGACGGCGGAATGCTACCCGAGTCAACGCTAGCATGCTAGCACTTCAACGCTAGGCAAACGCTGTCCGAGCCATAACTTCGTAATGGCAGAACTTTTCGCAAGGCAACTTGGCTTATTTTAAAGCTCTTGGAGCGAGCTTCGATATAGCGAATTCTCAGCTTAATCCGATCGACGGTCTGCACGGCACGCTGCGCGACGTTCAAGGTACTCTTGTTATTTTGGCTAAGTCTTTCTTAGCTCCTCTCTCTACAAACTCGGACCCGAGGATAGGGGCTGGTCTTGTACCAAGCACCCAGGGACCGTTGGAGGTGACCCCGAGGAGAGGTTTTAAGTTTGATTAAGTCTCAATAGCTTGAGTTTATTAGGCCCTTACACCAACAAGCTGGTATCAGAGCCGCGTTATAGTGATCCTCGTTATAGGTAGCTATGGCGGGCAACACCTCGGCGGGAGCTGGTGAATCTTCAGCCCAAGATCGTAGCGGCAGCCAAGATTCTGGTGTTTCGGCGCCAAGGGGAGCGCGAACCAACCATAGCTCGCTGATCAAGGAGTTGCTGAGGAATTTCACCGTCGAGAAGTTCAATGGTGAGGGCTATGATGATTGGGCCTGGAAAATGCAGCTTTACTTCTGTCAGATTGGATTGCTGAAACTAATGATTGGGGAAGAGCCTAGACCGAGTGACCCCGCGCTGCAGGAAGATTGGGACGAGCGCGCATCGGCTGGCTACTACTTGATGTCGCAGAGTTTGGAGCTGAATCAGCGTCACCACGTCATGCACCTGCTGCCGGAGGTTGATTGCGGTCCAAAGGCGTGGACCGTGCTGAAGGAGCTGCACGCTCCTACCTCCGTCGCCGCGACGCTTATGATGGAGAGGGAGCTGTCCGCGTTGCGATTGAGCGAGGGAGAGCCGGTGCAACCAGTTCTGGACAAGATGCGTGACCTCTACGCGAAATTGGCGACCGCGGGAATCACCTACCCAGAGCAGACCAAGTGCCTGAAGATGCTCTCGCTGCTGTTGGAATCGTGGCTTCAATTCACGAGCGGATTGAGCCTGCCGCAGAACCAGAGCTCGTGGACGCTCGAGTGGGTGCGGACGAAGATTCTGGAGGAGGACTTCCGTCGCCGCCAACTGAGGGGTGGGGACGACGGCAGCAGCGGCTACGGGATGCAAGGGAACCGACGTGGCAGAGGACGTGGCTTCGGTGGTGCTGGGCGCGGTGCAAAGAAGGACGACGACTCCAACGACCAACAAGGAGGTACCGGTTGGGGTCGCGGTGCGAAATCTGGACGTGGGGGCAAGTCGGGTGCTGGTGGCAAAATGAAAGGGAGTTGCTGGTATTGTGAGAAGGAGGGGCACCCCTGGTTTTTGTGCTATAAGAAACCCGATGGATGGACCCCCCAGAATCGTCAACAGGATGGCGGCGCGCGAAGGAACCAGAAAAACGGCGCGAACATGGTCGCTGATTCGTCCGACAACAACCCGAAGAGCAACGGTGGTGCGGAGAAGAAGAAGGAGCGCACCGCGGGCCAGTTCTTCCATATTGGAGAGCAGGGGGAGCAAGGAGACGCCTCTGCCAAGGTTGGAGCAGAGCTGCACCCCCTGGACTATTGGGTGTTAGACACGGGCGCTGCTTGGACGATGACGCCGCGCAAAGACCTGCTGGACGACGTACGCGCTGCACCGATTAACGAGGTGTGCTCCGCCTCTGGACACGCGCTAAAGGTGGCTGGTGCGGGACGAGCTGCATTTAAGGGAGCGGATGGCAAGCCGGTGGTGCTGCACGACGTTCTCCTCGTTCCCGACCTCAAGGCCAACCTCATCTCCCTCTGTAAGCTTGCCAAGGCTGGGGTGAGCACTAGCACGGATGGGGCTCGCACGTACAAGGGGCAGCTGGGCAATCGGGTGCTTTGGGATCTGCACGAGAGCAAGGACGTGTACAGATCCATGTGGCAGCTGCCGGCGTTGGCGTGGCACGGTGGGGGGCAGGCTAGAGAGGGGTCTGCATCCCAGGGGGAGTGCAATGCCGTTGGAGGGGTTGGCGTGAAAGTGTCGGCCAGATCTGGGAAGACAGATTGGGCAACGGCACACCGACGCTTGGGGCATGTGGCAATGCCTTTGCTGAAGCAGCTGGAGAAGGATGGAGCCGTCAAGGGTTTGAAGCTGAACGGACAGCCACCCGATGACAACTGTGAAATCTGTTTGCTTTCAAAGTTCACCCGTTTCCCTTTCCATAGTGTGGCTGGCAGGAGCAAGAAGCCTTTAGAGCTGGTCCACATGGGCTTGGTGGGGCCGCTGCCGGTGCAAGAGCACAAGGGGGAGCGGTATTTTCTTACAATTGTGGATGACTGGAGCAGGCTGATGTGGGCGTATCCGCTGAAGCAGAAGGACCACGCCGCATCCACGATACGGGACGATTGGCTGCCGTTCGTGGAGAAGCAGGCGGAGTGTGTAGTGAAGCGGATTAGGACAGACCGGGGTGGTGAGTTCCTTGGAGCTGAAATGACGGCCTGGCTCAAGAAGCAGGGCATCCAGAGAGAGCTGACCATGGCTTACACCCCACAGTCCAATGGTGTAGCAGAATGGGCAAACCGGACAATTCTGGAGACAGCTAGGGCGCTGCTCATAGAATCTGGGCTGAGCAATTCCATGTGGCCTCATGCTGTCCGGCACGCCACCGTCGCTAGGAACAGGGTGCTCACCAAGGTTGGGGATGACTCGTGGGTGCCTTTGGAGAGGTGGCTTGGGAGGAAGCCGCCGGTGCAAATGCACATTGCACGATATCCTGCCGTCTGTTTGTACGAGTATGCGTGTGCAAATGCATTTGGGTGTGAATGGAATGTTCGTGTATTTGTTTGCTTTCGCAATTTTTGCTTGATGCATTTTCAGGTACTCGCGCAATGTGCGCTTCGGCACAACATTGTATGCGCTATGAACAGTGCAAGCAGAAAGGACGAGCTCGCAAAGGAACCCAAGATGGAAGCTTTGCAGTTCGGTTGAATTGATTGCGCAGATTCAGTTCTATCCAACTCGAAATTGTACTGTTTTGCTTGGTTGACTATAGTGTAGCAGGGCAGGCACTATAGGGGTACAATTTAGGTGAAGGTTGGATGTTGTTTGTCTGTATCTGCATGCTACAGGGTCAGGGGAAACCAGCGGAACCAGCATTTGGCTGGTTGGGCAAAGACAAAACAGGTTCTGTTTTTAGAACCTGAACCTGGTTGTTGTTTTCCCAGGTTGGAAAAACAGAACCAGAGGTTGTTTACCAACCTACCACCTGCTATTTTGTCCAGCCAGGTTGGTTCTGTTGCTTGGAATTATTTGGGATCATCCCTGGTTGTCCCCAGGTTGATTCCCAAAGTCCTTGCTAGCTAGAACTATTTAATCCTTCTCTGTTTGTACCTGAATATAGTCAATTGATTCAAGCAAATTTCTTCATCGCTGGAGTTTCGTTTCTGCGCTATTTGACGGCGGAATGCTACCCGAGTCAACGCTAGCATGCTAGCACTCCAACGCTAGGCAAACGCTGTCCGAGCCATAACTTCGTAATGGCAGAACTTTTCGCAAGGCAACTTGGCTTATTTTAAAGCTCTTGGAGCAAGCTTAGCTATAGCGAATTCTCATCTTAATCCGATCGACGGTCTGCACGGCACGCTGCGCGACGTTCAAGGTACTCTTGTTATTTTGGCTAAGTCTTTCTTAGCTCCTCTCTCTACAAACTCGGACCCGAGGATAGGGGCTGGTCTTGTACCAAGCACCCAGGGACCGTTGGAGGTGACCCCGAGGAGAGGTTTTAAGTTTGATTAAGTCTCAATAGCTTGAGTTTATTAGGCCCTTACACCAACAAGCTGGTATCAGAGCCGCGTTATAGTGATCCTCGTTATAGGTAGCTATGGCGGGCAACACCTCGGTGGGAGCTGGTGAATCTTCAGCCCAAGATCGTAGCGGCAGCCAAGATTCTGGTGTTTCGGCGCCAAGGGGAGCGCGAACCAACCAGAGCTCGCTGATCAAGGAGGTGCTGAAGAATTTCACCGTCGAGAAGTTCAATGGTGAGGGCTATGATGATTGGGCCTGGAAAATGCAGCTTTACTTCTGTCAGATTGGATTGCTGAAACTAATGATTGGGGAAGAGCCTAGACCGAGTGACCCCGCGCTGCAGGAAGATTGGGACGAGCGCGCATCGGCTGGCTACTACTTGATGTCGCAGAGTTTGGAGCTGAATCAGCGTCACCACGTCATGCACCTGCTGCCGGAGGTTGATTGCGGTCCAAAGGCGTGGACCGTGCTGAAGGAGCTGCACGCTCCTACCTCCGTCGCCGCGACGCTTATGATGGAGAGGGAGCTGTCCGCGTTGCGATTGAGCGAGGGAGAGCCGGTGCAACCAGTTCTGGACAAGATGCGTGACCTCTACGCGAAATTGGCGACCGCGGGAATCACCTACCCGGAGCAGACCAAGTGCCTGAAGATGCTCTCGCTGCTGTTGGAATCGTGGCTTCAATTCACGAGCGGATTGAGCCTGCCGCAGAACCAGAGCTCGTGGACGCTCGAGTGGGTGCGGACGAAGATTCTGGAGGAGGACTTCCGTCGCCGCCAACTGAGGGGTGGGGACGACGGCAGCAGCGGCTACGGGATGCAAGGGAACCGACGTGGCAGAGGACGTGGCTTCGGTGGTGCTGGGCGCGGTGCAAAGAAGGACGACGACTCCAACGACCAACAAGGAGGTACCGGTTGGGGTCGCGGTGCGAAATCTGGACGTGGGGGCAAGTCGGGTGCTGGTGGCAAAATGAAAGGGAGTTGCTGGTATTGTGAGAAGGAGGGGCACCCCTGGTTTTTGTGCTATAAGAAACCCGATGGATGGACCCCCCAGAATCGTCAACAGGATGGCGGCGCGCGAAGGAACCAGAAAAACGGCGCGAACATGGTCGCTGATTCGTCCGACAACAACCCGAAGAGCAACGGTGGTGCGGAGAAGAAGAAGGAGCGCACCGCGGGCCAGTTCTTCCATATTGGAGAGCAGGGGGAGCAAGGAGACGCCTCTGCCAAGGTTGGAGCAGAGCTGCACCCCCTGGACTATTGGGTGTTAGACACGGGCGCTGCTTGGACGATGACGCCGCGCAAAGACCTGCTGGACGACGTACGCGCTGCACCGATTAACGAGGTGTGCTCCGCCTCTGGACACGCGCTAAAGGTGGCTGGTGCGGGACGAGCTGCATTTAAGGGAGCGGATGGCAAGCCGGTGGTGCTGCACGACGTTCTCCTCGTTCCCGACCTCAAGGCCAACCTCATCTCCCTCTGTAAGCTTGCCAAGGCTGGGGTGAGCACTAGCACGGATGGGGCTCGCACGTACAAGGGGCAGCTGGGCAATCGGGTGCTTTGGGATCTGCACGAGAGCAAGGACGTGTACAGATCCATGTGGCAGCTGCCGGCGTTGGCGTGGCACGGTGGGGGGCAGGCTAGAGAGGGGTCTGCATCCCAGGGGGAGTGCAATGCCGTTGGAGGGGTTGGCGTGAAAGTGTCGGCCAGATCTGGGAAGACAGATTGGGCAACGGCACACCGACGCTTGGGGCATGTGGCAATGCCTTTGCTGAAGCAGCTGGAGAAGGATGGAGCCGTCAAGGGTTTGAAGCTGAACGGACAGCCACCCGATGACAACTGTGAAATCTGTTTGCTTTCAAAGTTCACCCGTTTCCCTTTCCATAGTGTGGCTGGCAGGAGCAAGAAGCCTTTAGAGCTGGTCCACATGGGCTTGGTGGGGCCGCTGCCGGTGCAAGAGCACAAGGGGGAGCGGTATTTTCTTACAATTGTGGATGACTGGAGCAGGCTGATGTGGGCGTATCCGCTGAAGCAGAAGGACCACGCCGCATCCACGATACGGGACGATTGGCTGCCGTTCGTGGAGAAGCAGGCGGAGTGTGTAGTGAAGCGGATTAGGACAGACCGGGGTGGTGAGTTCCTTGGAGCTGAAATGACGGCCTGGCTCAAGAAGCAGGGCATCCAGAGAGAGCTGACCACGGCTTACACCCCACAGTCCAATGGTGTAGCAGAATGGGCAAACCGGACAATTCTGGAGACAGCTAGGGCGCTGCTCATAGAATCTGGGCTGAGCAATTCGATGTGGCCTCATGCTGTCCGGCACGCCACCGTCGCTAGGAACAGGGTGCTCACCAAGGTTGGGGATGACTCGTGGGTGCCTTTGGAGAGGTGGCTTGGGAGGAAGCCGCCGGTGCAAATGCACATTGCACGATATCCTGCCGTCTGTTTGTACGAGTATGCGTGTGCAAATGCATTTGGGTGTGAATGGAATGTTCGTGTATTTGTTTGCTTTCGCAATTTTTGCTTGATGCATTTTCAGGTACTCGCGCAATGTGCGCTTCGGCACAACATTGTATGCGCTATGAACAGTGCAAGCAGAAAGGACGAGCTCGCAAAGGAACCCAAGATGGAAGCTTTGCAGTTCGGTTGAATTGATTGCGCAGATTCAGTTCTATCCAACTCGAAATTGTACTGTTTTGCTTGGTTGACTATAGTGTAGCAGGGCAGGCACTATAGGGGTACAATTTAGGTGAAGGTTGGATGTTCTTTGTCTGTATCTGCATGCTACAGGGTCAGGGGAAACCAGCGGAACCAGCATTTGGCTGGTTGGGCAAAGACAAAACAGGTTCTGTTTTTAGAACCTGAACCTGGTTGTTGTTTTCCCAGGTTGGAAAAACAGAACCAGAGGTTGTTTACCAACCTACCACCTGCTATTTTGTCCAGCCAGGTTGGTTCTGTTGCTTGGAATTATATGGGATCATCCCTGGTTGTCCCCAGGTTGATTCCCAAGGTCCTTGCTAGCTAGAACTATTTAATCCTTCTCTGTTTGTACCTGAATATAGTCAATTGATTCAAGCGAATTTCTTCATCGCTGGAGTTTCGTTTCTGCGCTATTCGACGGTGGAATGCTACCCGAGTCAACGCTAGCATGCTAGCACTCCAACGCTAGGCAAACGCTGTCCGAGCCATAACTTCGTAATGGCAGAACTTTTCGCGATGCAACTTGGCTTATTTTAAAGCTCTTGGAGCGAGCTTCGATATAGCGAATTCTCAGCTTAATCCGATCGACGGTCTGCACGGCACGCTGCGCGACGTTCAAGGTACTCTTGTTATTTTGGCTAAGTCTTTCTTAGCTCCTCTCTCTACAAACTCGGACCCGAGGATAGGGGCTGGTCTTCTACCAGGCACCCAGGGACCCTTGGAGGTGACCCTGAGGAGTGGTTGTAAGTCTGATTAAGTCTCAATAGCTTGAGTTTATTAGGCCCTTACACCAACATACTCTTAGTGCCAACCATACGAGTAAATAACGCTTACTCTTAGTACCACATGGGTAAGTTATAACTACTCTTAGTACCAGCCACATGGGTTAGTACCGCACTTACCCATAGTACCAACCAGCCTTTGGAGAGGTGGCTTGAGAGGCGGCTTCCTCTCAAGCCACCTCTATAACGGCACCTACGAGTCATCCCCAACCTTGGTGAGCACCCTGTTCCTAGCGACGGTAGCGTGCCGAACAGCATGAGGCCACATGGAATTGCTCAGCCCAGATTCTATAAGCAGCGCCCTAGCTGTCTCCAGAATGGTCCGGTTTGCCCGTTCTGCTACACCGTTGGACTGTGGGGTGTAAGCCGTGGTCAATTCCCTCTGGATGCCCTGCTTTTTGAGCCAGGCTTCTCCCGGTCTGTCCTAATCCGCTTCACTACACACTCCGCCTGCTTCTCCACGAATGGCAGCCAATCGTCCCGTATCGTGGAGGCGGCGTGGTCCTTTTGCTTCAGTGGACACGCCCACATACGCCTGCTCCATTTATCCACAATTGTAAGGAAATACCGCTCCCCCTTGTGCCCTTGCACCGGCAGCAGCCCCACCAAGTCCATGTGGACCAGCTCCAACGGCTTCTTGCTCCTGCCAGCCACACTATGGAAAGGGAAACGGGTTTACTTTAAAAGCAGGCAAGTAGATTTCACAGTTCTCATCGGGTGGCTGTCCACTCAGCTTCAAGCCCTTAACGGCTCCATCTTTCTCCAGCTGCTTCAGCAAAGGCATTGCCACATGCCCCAAGCGTCGGTGTGCCGTTGCCCAATCCGTCTCCCCAGATCTGGCCGACACTTTCACACCAACCCCTCCAACGGCGTTGCACTCCCCCTGGGATGCAGACCCCTCTCTAGCCTGCCCCCCACCATGCCACGCCAACGCCGGCAGCTGCCACATGGATCTGTACACGTCCTTGCTCTCGTGCAGATCCCAAAGCACCCGATTGCCCAGCTGCCCCTTGTACGTGCGAGCCCCATCCGTGCTAGTGCTCACCCCAGCCTTGGCAAGCTTACGGAGGGAGATGAGGTTGGCCTTGAGGTCAAGGAGGAGGAGAACGTCGTGCAGCACCACCGGCTTGCCATCCGCTCCCTTAAACGCAGCTCGTCCTGCACCAGCCACCTTCAGCGCGTGTCCAGAGGCGGAGCACACCTCATTGATCGGTGCAGCGCGCACGTCGTCCAGCAGGTCCTTGCGCGGCGTCATCGTCCAAGCAGCGCCCGTGTCCAACACCCAATAGTCCAGGGGGTGCAGCTCTGCTCCAACCTTGGGAAAGGCGTCTCCTTGCTTCCCCTGCTCTCTAATATGGAAGAATTGGCCCGCGGTGCGCTCGTTCTTATTCTTCGCACTGCCGTTGCTCTTCAGCTTGTTGTCGGACGAACTAACGACCATGTTCGCGCCATTTTTCTGGTTCCTCCGCGCGCCGCCATCCTGGTGACGATTCTGGGGGGTCCATCCATTGGGCTTCTTGTAGCACAAAAACCAGGGGTGTCCCTCCTTCTCACAATACTAGCAACTCCCTTTCATTTTGCCACCAGCACCCGACTTGCCTCCACGTCCAGATTTTTCACCGCGGCCCCGACCGGTACCTCTTTGTTGGTCGTTGGAGTCGTCGTCCTTCTTTGCACCGCGTCCAGCACCACCGAAGCCACGTCCTCTGCCACGTCGGCTCTCTTGCATGTTGTAGCCGCTGCTGCCGTCGTCTCCACCCCTCAGTTGGCGGCGATGGAAGTCCTCCTCTAGAATCTTCGTCCGCACCCACTCGAGCGTCCACAAGCTCTGGTTCTGCGGTAGGCTCAATCCGTTCGTGGATTGAAGCCACGATTCCGGCAGCAGCGAAAGCATCTTCAGGCACTTGGTCTGCTCCGGGTAGATGATTCCCGCGATCGCCAGCTTCGCGTAGAGATCACGCATCTTGTCCAGAACAGGTTCTACGGACTCTCCTTCGCTCAAGCGCAACGCAGACAGCTCCCTCTCCATCATGAGCGTCGGAGGTAGGGCTGTGCAGCTCCTTCAATACGGTCCACGCGTTCGGACCGCAATCAACCTGTAGCAGCAGGTGCATAATGTGGGGACGCTGGTTTAGCTCCAAACTCTGCGACATCAAATAGTAGCCAGCCGAGGCGCGCTCGTCCCAATCTTCCTGCAGGGCGGGGTCACTTGGTCTAGGCTCCTCCCCAATCATTAGTTTCAACAATCCAATCTGACGGAAGTAGAGTTGCATTTTCCAGGCCCAATCATCATAGCCCTCACCATTGAACTTCTCGACGGTGAAGTTCTTCAGCACCTCCTTGATCAGCGAGCTCTGGTTGGTTCGCGCTCCCCTTGGCGCCGAAACACCAGAATCTTGGCTGCCGCTACGATCCTGGGCTGAAGATTCACCAGCTCCCGCCGAGATGTTGCCCGCCATAGCTACCTATAACGAGGATCGCTATAACGCAGCTCTGATACCAGCTTGTTGGTGTAAGGGCCTAATAAACTCAGGCTATTAAGACTTAATCAATCTTGAAACCTCTCCTCGGGGTCACCTCCAAGGGTCTTTGAGTGCCTGGTACAAGACCAGCCCCTATCCTCGGGTCCAAGTTTGTAGAAAGAGGAGTGAAAAATGGCTTAGCCAAAATAACGAGAGTACCTTGAACGTCGCGCAGCGTGCCGTGCAGACCGTCAATCGGATTAAGCTGAGAATTCGCTATATCGAAGCTCGCTCCAAGAGCTTTAAAATAAGCCAAGTTGCCTCGCGAAAAGTTCTGCCATTACGAAGTTATGGCTTGGACAGCGTTTGCCTAGCGTCGGAGTCCTAGCATAGTAGCGTTGACTCGGGTAGCATTCCGCCGTCGAATAGCGCAGAAACGAAATTCCAGCGATGAAGGAATTCGCTTGAATCAATTGACTATATCCAGGTGGACAAAATAGCAGGTGGTAGGTTGGTAAACAACCTCTGGTTCTGTTTTTTCCAACCTGGGAAAACAACAACCAGGTTCAGGTTCTAAAAACAGAACCTGTTTTGTCTTTGCCCAACCAGCCAAATGCTGGTTCCGCTGGTTTCCCCTGGCCCTGTAGCATGCAGATACAGACAAACAACATCCAACCTTCACCCAAATTGTACCCCTATAGTGCCTGCCCTGCTACACTATAGTCAACCAAACAATACAGTACAATTTCGAGTTTGAGAGAACTGGATCTGCGCAATCAATTTAACCGAACCGCAAAGCTTCCATCTTGGGTTCCTTTGCGAGCTCGTCCTTTCTGCTTGCACTGTTCATAGCGCGTACAATGTTGTGCGGAAGCGCACATTGCGCGAGTACCTGCAAATGCATCAAGCGAAAATTGCGAAAGCAAACAAATATACGAACATTCCATTCACACCCAAATGCATTCGCACACGCATACTCGTACAAAGAGACGGCAGGATGTTGTGCAATGTGCATTTGCACCCAACACCACATGGGTAGGTAATGCCTACTCTTAGTACCAATAACATGGGTTAGTACCGCTCTTACTATTGGTACCAACCATATGGGTAAGTATCGCACTTACTCTTAGTACCAACCACACTGGTAAGTACAGCACTTTTAATAGATACCAACCGCACGGATAAGTAACGCACGTACTATTAATACCTGTCAACGGGAGTTATGTGTTGGCCCCGTCCTCGCTTGGGCGGAGCCGACTTCGTAGCGGGGTATGCGGGGAGCGCTGCCGACCAACTGCAGTGGGTGACGCCAACTAGGGCGGCCAGTCGACAGGCTTGGTCGACCTGCACGGGGCCACTGCACAAGCCGCCGACTCAAGAAAGCAGGCGGCCGACTTCAACCCGGTGGTCAATGAGGGGAAACGTCGACCTGGAAGGGGTGCCGATTTAGGAGGGCGCCGACTTTGGACGAAGGCCGACTTGGCAAAGTCGACCTGCGAGGACGCCGACTTTGTGGCATCGACTTGAGGGGCGCCGACTTCATGGCGCCGACCTAGGGAAGCCGACTTGGTGAACTCGGCTGGTACTCGTCGACCTTAATAGTCGCCGGGCACGTATAGCTGTTGAAGAGATACTTGTTGGTTTAAGGGCTCAATAAACTCAAGCTATTAGGACTTTATCAAACTTAAAACCTCTCCTCGGAGTCACATCCAATGGTCCCTGGTCTTACAAGACCAGCCCCTATCCTTGGGTCCGAGTTTGTAGAGAGAGGGATCAAGAGGGACTTAGTCAAAACAGCAAGAGTACCTTGAACGTCGCGCTGCGTGCCGTCGATCGGATTAAGCTCGAAAATTCCCATATCGAAGCTCGCTCCAAGAGCTTTAAAATAAGCCAAGTTGCCTCGCGAAATATTATGGCATTACGAAGTTATGACTCGGACAGCGTTTGCCTAGCGTTGGAGTGCTAGCGTACTAGCGTTAACTCAGGCAGCGTTCCGCCGTCGAATAGCGCAGAAACGAAATTCCAGCGAGGAAGGAATTCACTTGAATCAATTGACTATATTCAGGTACAAACAGAGAAGGAATAAATAGTTCTAGCTAGCAAGGACCTTGGGAATCATCCTGGGAACAACCAGGGATGATCCCAAATAATTCCAAGCAACAGAACCAACCTGGCTGGACAAAATAACAGGTGGTAGGTTGGTAAACAACCTCTGGTTCTGTTTTCCACCCTGGGTTAACAACAAGCAGGTTCCAACAGAACCTGTTTTGTCTTTTGCCCAACTAGCCAAATGCTGCTTTTGCTGGTTTCCACTGGCCCTGTAGTATGCAGATACAGACAAACAACATCCAACCTTCACCTAAATTGTACCCCTATAGTGCCTGCCCTGCTACATTATAGTCAACCAAACAAAACAGTACAATTTCGAGTTGGATTGAACCGAACCGCAAAGCTTCCATCTTGGGTTCCTTTGCAAGCTCGTCCTTTCTGCTTGCACTGTTCATAGCGCGTACAATGTTGTGCCGAAGTGCACATTGCGCGACTACCTGCAAATGCTTCAAGTGGAAAATTGTAAAAGCAAACAAACACACTATCACACCATTAATACACCAATGCATTCGCACATGCATACTCGTACAAACAGACGGCAGGATATCGTGCAGTATGAATTTGAACCCAAAACATTTCCCCTCAGCCTGCTGGCTGCATCCCCATCATTCCATGCTAGTTCATGCTCATTCCACTCGTGCGCACACAATATGAATGAGGCTCATCCGCAAGCCTCTTGGTGAGGAAGTCTGCTGGCTGCTGGTGAGTTTTGGTTTAGATTGGATTTAACGTCCCCCTCTTTACCTCCTTACGCAGCCAGTGCCACTTGATACGCATGTGCTTGTTCAGCCCATGAAGCACAGCGTTCCTGGCCATCCCAAGAGCCCCCTTGCTTGTTGGTGTAAGGGCCTAATAAACTCAAGCTATTAGGACTTAATCAAACTTAAAACCTCTCCTCGGGGTCACCTCCAAGGGTCCCTGGGTGCCTGGTACAAGACCAGCCCCTATCCTCGGGTCCGAGTTTGTAGAGAGAGGAATCAAGAAGGACTTAGTCAAAACAGCAAGAGTACCTTGAACGTCGCGCAGCGTGCCGTGCAGACCGTCGATCGGATTAAGCTGAGAATTCGCTATATCGAAGCTTGCTCCAAGAGCTTTAAAATGAGCCAAGTTGCCTCGCGAAAAGTTCTGCCATTACGAAGTTATGGCTCAGACGGTGTTTGCCTAGCATTAGAGTACTAGCGTACTAGCGTTGACTCGGGTAGCATTCCGCCAACGAACCGCGTAGAAACGAAATTCCAGCGAGGAAGGAATTCGCATGAATCAATTTGACTATATTCAGGTACAAACAGAGAATGATTAAATAGTTCTAGCTAGCAAGGACCTTGGGAATCAACCTGGGAACAACCAGGGATGATCCCAAATAATTCCAAGCAACAGAACCAATCCTGGCTGGACAAAATAGCAGGTGGTAGGTTGGTAAACAACCTCTGGTTCTGTTTTTCCAACCTGGGAAAACAACAACCAGGTTCAGGTTCTAAAAACAGAACCTGTTTTGTCTTTGCCCAACCAGCCAAATGCTGGTTCCGCTGGTTTCCCCTGGCCTTGTAGCATGCAGATACAGACAAACAACATCCAACCTTCACCTAAATTGTACCCCTATAGTGCCTTCCCTGCTACACTATAGTTAACCAAACAAAACAGTACAATTCCGAGTTGGATAGAACTGAATCTGCGCAATCAACTCAACCGAACTGCAAAGCTTCCATCTTGGGTTCCTTTGCGAGCTCGTCCTTCCTGCTTGCACTGTTCATAGCGCATACAATGTTGTGCCGAAGCGCACATTGCGCGAGTACCTGCAAATGCATCAAGCGAAAAATGCGAAAGCAAACAAACACACGAACACACCATTCACGCGCAAATGCATTCGCACACGCATACTCGTACAAACAGACGGCAGGATGTTGTGCAATGTGCATTTGCACCCAACACACTCCCCCTCAGCCTGCCGGCTGCATCCCCGTCATTCCATGCTAGTTCATGCTCATTCCACTCATGCGCACACAACGCCAATGAGGCTCATCCGCAAGCCTCTTGGTGAGAAAGTCTGCTGGCTGCTGGTGAGTCTTGATGTAGATCGGATGCACCGTCCCCCTCTTCACCTCCTTACGTAGCCAGTGCCACTTGATACGCATGTGCTTGTTCAGCCCATGAAGCACAGCGTTTCTGGCCATCCCAAGAGCCCCCTTGCTATCACAAAACAGCGGCGTAGCAACTTTCTGCTCCTGGCCAATCTCCTCTAACAGCCTCTTCAGCCAAATCACCTCCTTCACCCCATGGAACATCGCCATGTACTCTGATTCTACGGAAGAGAGTGCCGTCTCCGTCTGCTTCTTGGACCTCCAACTAACAGGTCCTCCCCCAACTACGCAGATGTATCCTCCCACAGATGAGGAATCCTCCTTCTCAGAAGCCCACGTAGCATCGGTAAAGCAAGTGAGAAATAGCTTGCCTTCTCCAAGCCTCTCCCCCTTCTCTTTCAGCACCTCCACCCCTTTCTGCTTCACCTGTGCAGATGCGGAGTATTGAACTCCAATGCTTGGGTGAGAGTTCAGGTACTTCACCACACGCTCAGCTGCATCCACCTGCTCCTCTGATGGATTCTGCACCACCCTAGCCAGCTGCCCAACCGAGAAAGAGATGTCGGGCCTCGTGTGAACTGCTGCGTACAAGAGGCTGCCCACCAAGGACTGAAATTGCTGCTGCTCTTCAGCTTCAACCCCTTCATCCTCTGCAGCCTTCACAAGCTTGAATTCTGCTGGCAGGGGAGTTGCAACCTTGCGCTCATTCTCAATCCCATACTTCTCCCCCAGCTCCTTGATGAACTTCTCCTGGTGCAGCTTCAACCACCTGTGATCTGGATCCCTCTCCACGTGCATCCCGAGGTAGTACTTTACCTCCCCAAGGTTCTTGCACTTGAAGTTTTCCATCAGTTGCTGCTGCACTTTCTGGATCTCCTTCATGCTGCTGCTGAAGAGAAGAATGTCGTCCACATAGACCAGAAACAGCACCAGCTTCTCCCCCTCGCCCTTGAGAAAGAGGCTCTCATCACAGCTGCTGGTCCTGAATCCCATCTCCTCTAAAACAGCTGCCAACTTCTGGTACCAGCAGCGTGGCGCCTGCTTCAAGCCGTAGATGGACTTGTTGAGCTTGCACACCCTGCCCGTACCATCCTCATACCCAGGCGGCTGCGTCATGTACACATCCTCCTCTAAAATCCCATTCAGGAATGCCGTTGAAATATCCATCTGAATGATGAATTTCCCACTAACAGCTGCATCTGCCAACAAGACACGGAGGGTAGGGGGTTTGGCAGTGGGAGCAAAGATCTCGTTGAAGTCCTGCTTCTCCTTCTGCATAAACCCCTTCGCCACCAGCCTACTCTTGTAGATGGTGACCTGCCCCTTGTCATCGGTCTTGATCCTCAGCACCCACTTGCATTGTATCGCTTTCTTCCCATCAGGCAGCACCACCAGATCCCATGTCCTATTCTCCAGCAGACTCTGGTACTCAGCATCCCTAGAAGCCAGCCACTTGTCCCTATCTGGTCCAGCTAATGCCTCCTCCATGCTAGCTGGTTCCTCTGGTGCAGGGGCAAGAAAACAGTACGCAGGCTCATCCTCCTCATCCGGGTCATAGCCATGAGGTAGAATCAGCAATGCCTCTTCGGTCCCTAGCTGCTGCTCTGCTGCATCAGTTCCTGCAGTCAGCTTCTTAGTAGCCATACGGGTACGTCCTGGCCTGGAGACGGGTGTCTCCCATCCCTTCATAACGACACCCTTCGGCTTCTTAGTTTTTCCCTGCTGCTTCTCTCCTCCCTCGGGTCCAGCAGCTCCACTAGTGCTGCCGCCAGTTTCCACACCATTTTCTCCACCAGCAGATGCCTCCTGTACCTTCTCTCCATCACCATTTCCAGCAGCTGCCTCCTCTCCCTCCTCCCACACACTAGGAGTCAGGTCCAGCTGCATGGTGATCTGCTCCATCTGCTGGGACACCCGGGCCTCCGGCTGTTTCTCCCAGCTCCCATACATCATGCCCTCAATGAATTTCACATCCCTGCTGTCAAACAACACACCCTTGGATGGTTCCCACAGCAGCCATCCCTTGCTCTCAGCAGCCAGCCCCAAATGCACACACCAGATTGCACTCGCCCCCAACTTACTGCGGTAGGTCTTGGGGACGTGGGCGACTGCCATGCAACCGAATACCCTCAGCATGTCCACCGGCGGCTTCCTCCCAAGCCACCTCTCCAAAGGCACCCACGAGTCATCCCCAACCTTGGTGAGCACCCTGTTCCTAGCGACAGTGGCGTGCCGGACAGCATGAGGCCACATAGAATTGCTCAGCCCAGATTCTATGAGCAGCGCCCTAGCTGTCTCCAGAATGGTCCGGTTTGCCCGTTCTGCTACACCATTGGACTGTGGGGTATAAGCCGTGGTCAGCTCTCTCTGGATGCCCTGCTTCTTGAGCCAGGCCGTCATTTCAGCTCCAAGGAACTCACCACCCCGGTCTGTCCTAATCCGCTTCACTACATACTCCGCCTGCTTCTCTACGAATGGCAGCCAATCGTCCCGTATCGTGGAGGCGGCGTGGTCCTTCTGCTTCAGCGGATACGCCCACATCAGCCTGCTCCAGTCATCCACAATTGTAAGAAAATACCGCTCCCCCTTGTGCCCTTGCACCGGCAGCGGCCCCACCAAGTCCATGTGGACCAGCTCCAAAGGCTTCTTGCTCCTGCCAGCCACACTATGGAAAGGGAAACGGGTGAACTTTGAAAGCAAACAGATTTCACAGTTGTCATCGGGTGGCTGTCCGCTGCTTCAGACCCTTAACGGCTCCATCCTTCTCCAGCTGCTTCAGCAAAGGCATTGCCACATGCCCTAAGCGCCGGTGTGCCGTTGCCCAATCTGTCTCCCCAGATCTGGCCGACACTTTCACACCAACCCCTCCAACGGCATTGCACTCCCCCTGGGATGCAGACCCCTCTCCAGCCTGCCCCCCACCATGCCACGCCAGGGCCGGCAGCTGCCACATAGATCTGTACACGTCCTTGCTCTCGTGCAGATCCCAAAGCACCCGATTGCCCAGCTTCCCCTTATAAGTGCGTGCCCCATCCGTGTTGGTGTTCACCCCAGCCTTGCCAAGCTTACGGAGGGAGATAAGGTTGGCCTTCAGGTCGGGGACGAAGAGAACGTCGTGCAGCACCACCGGCTTGCCATCCGCTCCCTTAAATGCAGCTCGTCCCGCACCAGCCACCTTCAACATGTGTCCAGAGGCGGAGCACACTTCATTGATCGGTGCAGCTCGTACTTCGTCCAGCAGGTCCTTGCGCGGCGTCATCGTCCAAGCAGCGCCTGTGTCCAACACCCAATAGTCTAGGGGGTGCAGCTCTGCTCCAACTTTGGCAGAGGCGTCTCCTTGCTCCCCCTTGTCCCCCACATGGAAGAATTGGCCCGCGGTGCGCTCCTTCTTCTTCTCCGCACCGCCGTTGCCCTTCGGGTTGTTGTCGGACGAATCAGCGACCATGTTGGCGCCGTTTTTCTGGTTCCTCCGCGCGCCGCCATCCTGGTGACGATTCTGGGGGGTCCATCCATCGGGTTTCTTATAGCACAAAAACCAGGGGTGCCCTTCCTTCTCACAATACCAGCAACTCCCTTTCATTTTGCCACCAGCACCCGACTTGCCCCCACGTCCAGATTTCGCACCGTGACCCCAACCGGTACCTCCTTGTTGGTCGTTGGAGTCGTCGTCTTTCTTTGCACCGCGTCCAGCACCACCGAAGCCACGTCCTCTGCCACGTCGGCTCCCTTGCATCCCGTAGCTGCTGCTGCCGTCGTCTCCACCCCTCAGTTGGCGGCGACGGAAGTCCTCCTCCAGAATCTTCGTCCGCACCCACTCGAGCGTCCACAAGCTCTGGTTCTGCGGCAGGCTCAATCCGCTCGTAAATTGAAGCCACGATTCCGGCAGCAGCGAGAGCATCTTCAAGCACTTGGTCTGCTCCGGGTAGGTGATTCCCGCGGTCGCCAACTTCGCGTAGAGGTCGCGCATCTTGTCCAGGACTGGTTGCACCGGCTCTCCCTCGCTCAGGCGCAACGCGGACAGCTCCCTCTCCAGCATCAACGTTGCGACAACGGAGGTAGGGGCGTGCAGCTCCTTCAACACGGTCCACGCCTTCGGACCGCATTCAACCTCCGGCAGCAGGTGCATGACGTGGTGACGCTGGTTCAGCTCCAAACTCTGCGACATCAAATAGTAGCCAGCCGAGGAGCGCTCGTCCCAATCTTCCTGCAGCGTGGGGTCACTCGGTCTAGGCTCCTTCCCAATCATTAGTTTCAGCAAACCGATCTGACGGAAATATAATTGCATTTTCCAGGCCCAATCATCATAGCCCTCACCATTGAACTTCTCGACGGTGAAATTCTTCAGCACCTCTTTGACAAGCGAGCCCTGGTTTGTTCGCGCTCCCCTTGGCGCTGAAAGACCAGAATCTTGGCTGCCGCTACGATCTTGGGCTGAAGATTCACCAGCTCCCACCGAGGTGTTGCCCGCCATAGCTACCTATAACGAGGATCACTATAACGCAGCTCTGATACCAGCTTGTTGGTGTAAGGGCCTAATAAACTCAAGCTATTAGGACTTAATCAAACTTAAAACCTCTCCTCGGGGTCACCTCCAAGGGTCCCTGGGTGCCTGGTACAAGACCAGCCCCTATCCTCGGGTCCGAGTTTGTAGAGAGAGGAATCAAGAAGGACTTAGTCAAAACAGCAAGAGTACCTTGAACGTCGCGCAGCGTGCCGTGCAGACCGTCGATCGGATTAAGCTGAGAATTCGCTATATCGAAGCTTGCTCCAAGAGCTTTAAAATGAGCCAAGTTGCCTCGCGAAAAGTTCTGCCATTACGAAGTTATGGCTCAGACGGTGTTTGCCTAGCATTAGAGTACTAGCGTACTAGCGTTGACTCGGGTAGCATTCCGCCAACGAACCGCGTAGAAACGAAATTCCAGCGAGGAAGGAATTCGCATGAATCAATTTGACTATATTCAGGTACAAACAGAGAAGGATTAAATAGTTCTAGCTAGCAAGGACCTTGGGAATCAACCTGGGAACAACCAGGGATGATCCCAAATAATTCCAAGCAACAGAACCAATCCTGGCTGGACAAAATAGCAGGTGGTAGGTTGGTAAACAACCTCTGGTTCTGTTTTTCCAACCTGGGAAAACAACAACCAGGTTCAGGTTCTAAAAACAGAACCTGTTTTGTCTTTGCCCAACCAGCCAAATGCTGGTTCCGCTGGTTTCCCCTGGCCTTGTAGCATGCAGATACAGACAAACAACATCCAACCTTCACCTAAATTGTACCCCTATAGTGCCTTCCCTGCTACACTATAGTTAACCAAACAAAACAGTACAATTCCGAGTTGGATAGAACTGAATCTGCGCAATCAACTCAACCGAACTGCAAAGCTTCCATCTTGGGTTCCTTTGCGAGCTCGTCCTTCCTGCTTGCACTGTTCATAGCGCATACAATGTTGTGCCAAAGCGCACATTGCGCGAGTACCTGCAAATGCATCAAGCGAAAAATGCGAAAGCAAACAAACACACGAACACACCATTCACGCGCAAATGCATTCGCACACGCATACTCGTACAAACAGACGGCAGGATGTCGTGCAATGTGCATTTGCACCCAACATTGCTATCACAAAACAGCGGCGTAGCAACTTTATGCTTCTAACCAATCTCCTCTAACAGCCTCCTCAGCCAAATCACCTCCTTCATCCCATGAAACATCGCTATGTACTCTAGTTCAACAGAGGAGAGTGTCGTCTCCGTCTGCTTCTTGGACCTCCAACTAATAGGTCCTCCCCCAACTACGTAGATGTATCTTCCCATCGATGAGGAATCCTCTTTTTCAGAAGCCCACGTAGCCCGTCTACTTGCAACGCTGGCAGGTCGCCACCTTGCACTGCTGGAGTGCGGTCGACCTTGCTGCGCTGGAACGTGGTCAACCGTACTGTGCTGGAGGTCGACCTGCATGCTTGCTAGCATCTGATGTAGTCAGTGTTGCTTTGGCTTGTTCAATTATTGTTGTGAACTTTTCCTAGTGGAACTCTTGCCAATTCTCCATGTAAGTGTGTGCGCAGAGAGAACACGAACAATCACGCAAGGAAAGCTACGACCACTCCCACAACCGTGCCTCCCCCCGTAGTCTAGTTCCCGTTGTAGTAGTCATTTCCGTAGTATCAACCATATATGTAAGTAACACACATACTCATAGTGCTAACAACACAGGAAAGTAATGCGCTCTTAGTACAAACCATATGGATAAATAATACTTACTCTTAGTACCAACCATTTGGGTAAGTAACGCACTTACTCTTAGTACCAACCAGACGGATAAGTAACGCACTTATTTCTAGTAGCAACCACATGGGTAAGTAACGCACTTACTCTATATACCAACCACACGGGTAAACGCATTTACACTTAGTACCAACCACACGGGTAAGGAACGCACTTACTCTTAGTACTGGCCACAAAGGTAAGTAATAACGCACTTACCCTTAGTACCAACCATATTGGTAAGTAACGCACTTACTCTTAGCACGAACCACATGGGTATGTACCGCAGTTACTCTTGGTACCAACCACACGGATAAGTAACACACTTACTCTAAGTACCAACTGCACGGGTAAGTAACGCACTTAATGTTAGTACCAACCATAAAGGTAAGTAACGCACTCACTCCTAGTCCCAACCACACAGGTAAGTAACACACTTACTCTTACTACCAACCATACGGGTATGTTCCGCACATACTCTTAGGATCAACCACACGAGTAAGTACCGCAGTTACTCTTATTACCAACCACACGGATAAATAACGCATATACTCTTAGTACCAACCATACCTGTAACGCACTTACTCAAAGTATCAACCAGAAAGGTAAGCGATGCACTTACTCTTTGTATCAACCACACGAGTAAGTAACATATCTAGTCTTTGTCTCTTTGTAAGGGCCTAATAAACTCAGGCTATTAAGACTTAATCAAACTTAAAACTTCTCCTCGGGGTCACCTCCAAGGGTCCCTGAGTGCCTGGTACAAGACCAGCCCCTATCCTCGGGTCCGAGTTTGTAGAGAGAGGAGTCAAGAATGACTTAGCCAAAATAACGAGAGTACCTTGAACGTCGCGCAGCGTGCCGTGCAGACCGTCGATCGGATTAAGCTGTGAAATCACTATAACGAAGCTCTCTCCAAGAGCTTTAAAATAAGCCAAGTTGCCTCACGAAAAGTTCTGCCATTACGAAGTTATGGCTCGGACAGCGTTTGCCTAGCGTTGGAGTGCTAGCATACTAGCATTGACTCGGGTAGCATTCCGCCGTCGAATAGCGCAGAAACGAAATTCCAGCGAGGAAGGAATTCGCTTGAATCAATAGACTATAATTGAGGTACAAACAGAGAAGGAATAAATAGTTCTAGCTAGCAAGGACCTTGGAAATCAACCTGGGAACAACCAGGGATGATCCCATATAATTCCAAGCAACAGAACCAACCTGGCTGGACAAAATAGCAGGTGGTAGGTTGGTAAACAACCTCTGGTTCTGTTTTTCCAACCTGGGAAAACAAGAACCAGGTTCAGGTTCTAAAACCAGAACCTGTTTTGTCTTTGCCCAACCAGCCAAATGCTGGTTCCGCTGGTTTCCCCTGGTCCTGTAGCATGCAGATACAGACAAGCAACATCCAAACATCACCAAAATTGTACCCCTATAGTGCCTGCCCTGCTACACTATAGTCAACCAAACAAAACAGTACAATTTCGAGTTGAATAGAACTGAATCTGCGCAATCAATTCAACCGAACCGCAAAGCTTCCATCTTGGGTTCCTTTGCGAGCTCGTCCTTTCTGCTTGCACTGTTCATAGCGTGTACAATGTTGTGCCGAAGCGCACATTGCACGAGTAACTGCAAATGCATCAAGCGAAAATTGCGAAAGCAAACAAACAAAGGAACATTCTATTTACACCCAAATTCATACACACACATACTCGTACAAACAGACGGCAGGATGTCGTGCAATATGAATTTGCACCCAACAACTCTTACTATCCACCACACCGGTAAGTAACGCAATTACTCTTAGTACCAACCACACGGGTAAATAACAGACTTACACCTAGTACCAACTATACGGGTAAGTAGAGTATTTACTCTTAGCACCAACCACTTGCGTATGTACCGCACTTATTCATAGTACCAACCAAATAGGTATATAACGCACTCACTGTTAGCACCAACCACATGCGTATGTACCGCACTTACTCTTAGTACTAACCATTTGGATAAGTGCCGCTTTTTTTCATAGTACCAACCATATGAGTATGTAGCACACATACTCTTGCTACCAACAACACACTTACTCCTAGTACAAACTACACGGGAAAGTAACGCCCTTACTCTTAGTACCAACCACACAGTAAGTAACAAACTTACTCTTAGTACCAAGCATGGGGGTAAGTATCGCTTACTCTAAGTCCCAACCACACATGTAAGTACCGCACTCATAGTACCAACCATATGGGTAAAAAACGCACTTACTCTTGGTACCAACTACACGGGTAAGGACCACACTTACTCTTAGTACCAACCACATGGGTAAATAACGCACTTACAATTAGTCCCAACGACATGGGTAAGTAATGCACTTACCCCCGGTACCGACCTCACGTGTCAGTAACGCACTTACTCGTAGTACCAACTACACAGGTAAGTAACCCACATACTCTTAGTACCAACAACATGGGTTAACAATGCGCATATACTCTTAGTACCAACGACACAGTTAGTAACACACTTACTCTTAGTACCAACCACTGGGGTAAGTAACGCTTACGCTTAGTACGAGCCACATAGATAAGTACTGCACTTTCTCATAGTAGCAAGCACATGGGTAAGTGTTGGTGTAAGGGCCTAATAAACTCAAGCTATTAGGACTTAATCAAACTTAAAACCTCTCCTCAGGGTCACCTCCAAGGGTCCCTGGTTGCCTGGTACAAGACCAGCCCCTATCCTCGGGTCCGAGTTTGTAGAGAGAGGGATCAAGAAGGACTTAGTCAAAACAGCAAGAGTACCTTGAACGTCGCGCAGCGTGCCGTGCAGACCGTCGATCGGATTAAGCTGAGAATTCGCTATATCGAAGCTCGCTCCAAGAGCTTTAAAATGAGCCAAGTTGCCTCGCGAAAAGTTCTGCCATTACGAAGTTATGGCTCAGACGGTGTTTGCCTAGCATTAGAGTGCTAGCGTACTAGCGTTGACTCGGGTAGCATTCCGCCAACGAACCGCGTAGAAACGAAATTCCAGCGAGGAAGGAATTCGCATGAATCAATTTTACTATATTCAGGTACAAACAGAGAAGGATTAAATAGTTCTAGCTAGCAAGGACCTTGGGAATCAACCTGGGAACAACCAGGGATGATCCCAAATAATTCCAAGCAACAGAACCAACCTGGCTGGACAAAATAGCAGGTGGTAGGTTGGTAAACAACCTCTGGTTCTGTTTTTCCAACCTGGGAAAAAAACAACCAGGTTCAGGTTCTAAAAACAGAACCTGTGTTGTCTTTGCCCAACCAGCCAAATGCTGGTTCCGCTGGTTTCCCCTGGCCTTGTAGCATGCAGATACAGACAAACAACATCCAACCTTCACCTAAATTGTACCCCTATAGTGCCTTCCCTGCTACACTATAGTTAACCAAGCAAAACAGTACAATTTCGAGTTGGATAGAACTGAATCTGCGCAATCAACTCAACCGAACTGCAAAGCTTCCATCTTGGGTTCCTTTGCGAGCTCGTCCTTTCTGCTTGCACTGTTCATAGCGCGTACAATGTTGTGCCAAAGCGCACATTGCGCGAGTACCTGCAAATGCATCAAGCGAAAATTGCGAAAGCAAACAAACACACGAACACACCATTCACACGCAAATGCATTCGCACACGCATACTCGTACAAACAGACGGCAGGATGTCGTGCAATGTGCATTTGCACCCAACACACTCCCCCTCAGCCTGCCGGCTGCATCCCCGTCATTCCATGCTAGTTCATGCTCATTCCACTCATGCGCACACAACGCCAATGAGGCTCATCCGCAAGCCTCTTGGTGAGAAAGTCTGCTGGCTGCTGGTGAGTCTTGATGTAGATCGGATGCACCGTCCCCCTCTTCACCTCCTTACGCAGCCAGTGCCACTTGATACGCATGTGCTTGTTCAGCCCATGAAGCACAGCGTTTCTGGCCATCCCAAGAGCCCCCTTGCTATCACAAAACAGCGGCGTAGCAACTTTCTGCTCCTGGCCAATCTCCTCTAACAGCCTCCTCAGCCAAATCACCTCCTTCACCCCATGGAACATCGCCATGTACTCTGATTCTACGGAAGAGAGTGCCGTCTCCGTCTGCTTCTTGGACCTCCAACTAACAGGTCCTCCCCCAACTAAGCAGATATATCCTCCCACAGATGAGGAATCCTCCTTCTCAGAAGCCCACGTAGCATCGGTAAAGCAAGTGAGAAATAGCTTGCCTTCTCCAAGCCTCTCCCCCTTCTCTTTCAGCACCTCCACCCCTTTCTGCTTCACCTGTGCAGATGCGGAGTATTGAACTCCAATGCTTGGGTGAGAGTTCAGGTACTTCACCACACGCTCAGCTGCATCCACCTGCTCCTCTGATGGATTCTGCACCACCCTAGCCAGCTGCCCAACCGAGAAAGAGATGTCGGGCCTCGTGTGAACTGCTGCGTACAAGAGGCTGCCCACCAAGGACTGAAATTGCTGCTGCTCCTCGGCTTCAACCCCTTCATCCTCTGCAGCCTTCACAAGCTTGAATTCTGCTGGCAGGGGAGTTGCAACCTTGCGCTCATTCTCAATCCCATACTTCTCCCCCAGCTCCTTGATGAACTTCTCCTGATGCAGCTTCAACCACCTGTGATCAGGATCCCTCTCCACGTGCATCCCGAGGTAGTACTTTACCTCCCCAAGGTTCTTGCACTTGAAGTTCTCCATCAGTTGCTGCTGCACTTTCTGGATCTCCTTCATGCTGCTGCTGAAGAGAAGAATGTCATCCACGTAGACCAGAAACAGTACCAGCTTCTCCCCCTCGCCCTTGAGAAAGAGGCTCTCATCACAGCTGCTGGTCCTGAATCCCATCTCCTCTAAAACAGCTGCCAACTTCTGGTACCAGCAGCGTGGCGCCTGCTTCAAGCCGTAGATGGACTTGTTGAGCTTGCACACCCTGCCCGTACCATCCTCATACCCAGGCGGCTGCGTCATGTACACATCCTCCTCTAAAATCCCATTCAGGAATGCCGTTGAAATATCCATCTGAATGATGAATTTCCCACTAACAACTGCATCTGCCAACAAGACACGGAGGGTAGGGGGTTTGGCAGTGGGAGCAAAGATCTCGTTGAAGTCCTGCTTCTCCTTCTGCATAAACCCCTTCGCCACCAGCCTACTCTTGTAGATGGTGACCTGCCCCTTGTCATCGGTCTTGATCCTCAGCACCCACTTGCATTGTATCGCTTTCTTCCCATCAGGCAGCACCACCAGATCCCATGTCCTATTCTCCAGCAGACTCTGGTACTCAGCATCCCTAGAAGCCAGCCACTTGTCCCTATCTGGTCCAGCTAATGCCTCCTCCATGCTAGCTGGTTCCTCTGGTGCAGGGGCAAGAAAACAGTACGCAGGCTCATCCTCCTCATCCGGGTCATAGCCATGAGGTAGAATCAGCAATGCCTCTTCGGTCCCTAGCTGCTGCTCTGCTGCATCAGTTCCTGCAGTCAGCTTCTTAGTAGCCATACGGGTACGTCCTGGCCTGGAGACGGGTGTCTCCCATCCCTTCATAACGACACCCTTCGGCTTCTTAGTTTTTCCCTGCTGCTTCTCTCCTCCCTCGGGTCCAGCAGCTCCACTAGTGCTGCCGCCAGTTTCCACACCATTTTCTCCACCAGCAGATGCCTCCTGTACCTTCTCTCCATCACCATTTCCAGCAGCTGCCTCCTCTCCCTCCTCCCACACACTAGGAGTCAGGTCCAGCTGCATGGTGATCTGCTCCATCTGCTGGGACACCCTTGCCTCCGGCTGTTTCTCCCAGCTCCCATACATCATGCCCTCAATGAATTTCACATCCCTGCTGTCAAACAACACACCCTTGGATGGTTCCCACAGCAGCCATCCCTTGCTCTCAGCAGCCAGCCCCAAATGCACACACCAGATTGCACTCGCCCCCAACTTACTGCGGTAGGTCTTGGGGACGTGGGCGACTGCCATGCAACCGAACACCCTCAGCATGTCCACCGGCGGCTTCCTCCCAAGCCACCTCTCCAACGGCACCCACGAGTCATCCCCAACCTTGGTGAGCACCCTGTTCCTAGCGACAGTGGCGTGCCGGACAGCATGAGGCCACATAGAATTGCTCAGCCCAGATTCTATGAGCAGCGCCCTAGCTGTCTCCAGAATGGTCCGGTTTGCCCGTTCTGCTACACCATTGGACTGTGGGGTATAAGCCGTGGTCAGCTCTCTCTGGATGCCCTGCTTCTTGAGCCAGGCCGTCATTTCAGCTCCAAGGAACTCACCACCCCGGTCTGTCCTAATCCGCTTCACTACACACTCCGCCTGCTTCTCCACGAATGGCAGCCAATCGTCCCGTATCGTGGATGCGGCGTGGTCCTTCTGCTTCAGCGGATACGCCCACATCAGCCTGCTCCAGTCATCCACAATTGTAAGAAAATACCGCTCCCCCTTGTGCCCTTGCACCGGCAGCGGCCCCACCAAGTCCATGTGGACCAGCTCCAAAGGCTTCTTGCTCCTGCCAGCCACACTATGGAAAGGGAAACGGGTGAACTTTGAAAGCAAACAGATTTCACAGTTGTCATCGGGTGGCTGTCCGTTCAGCTTCAGACCCTTAACGGCTCCGTCCTTCTCCAGCTGCTTCAGCAAAGACATTGCCACATGCCCTAAGCGCCGGTGTGCCGTTGCCCAATCTGTCTCCCCAGATCTGGCCGACACTTTCACACCAACCCCTCCAACGGCATTGCACTCCCCCTGGGATGCAGACCCCTCTCCAGCCTGCCCCCCACCATGCCACGCCAGGGCCGGCAGCTGCCACATAGATCTGTACACGTCTTTGCTCTCGTGCAGATCCCAAAGCACCCGATTGCCCAGCTTCCCCTTATAAGTGCGTGCCCCATCCGTGTTGGTGTTCACCCCAGCCTTGCCAAGCTTACGGAGGGAGATAAGGTTGGCCTTCAGGTCGGGGACGAAGAGAACGTCGTGCAGCACCACCAGCTTGCCATCCGCTCCCTTAAACGCAGCTCGTCCCGCACCAGCCACCTTCAACATGTGTCCAGAGGCGGAGCACACTTCATTGATCGGTGCAGCTCGTACTTCGTCCAGCAGGTCCTTGCGCGGCGTCATCGTCCAAGCAGCGCCTGTGTCCAACACCCAATAGTCTAGGGGGTGCAGCTCTGCTCCAACTTTGGCAGAGGCGTCTCCTTGCTCCCCCTTGTCTCCCACATGGAAGAATTGGCCCGCGGTGCGCTCCTTCTTCTTCTCCGCACCAGCGTTGCTCTTCGGGTTGTTGTCGGACGAATCAGCGACCATGTTGGCGCCGTTTTTCTGGTTCCTCCGCGCGCTGCCATCCTGGTGACGATTCTGGGGGGTCCATCCATCGGGTTTCTTATAGCACAAAAACCAGGGGTGCCCTTCCTTCTCACAATACCAGCAACTCCCTTTCATTTTGCCACCAGCACCCGATTTGCCCCCACGTCCAGATTTCGCACCGCGACCCCAACCGGTACCTCCTTGTTGGTCGTTGGAGTCGTCGTCCTTCTTTGCACCGCGCCCAGCACCACCGAAGCCACGTCCTCTGCCACGTCGGTTCCCTTGCATTCCGTAGCCGCTGCTGCCGTCGTCCCCACCCCTCAGTTGGCGGCGACGAAAGTCCTCCTCCAGAATCTTCGTCCGCACCCACTCGAGCGTCCACAAGCTTTGGTTCTGCGGCAGGCTCAATCCGCTCGTGAATTGAAGCCACGATTCAGGCAGCAGCGAGAGCATCTTCAAGCACTTGGTCTGCTCCGGGTAGGTGATTCCCGCGGTCGCCAACTTCGCGTACAGGTCGCGCATCTTGTCCAGGACAGGTTGCACCGGCTCTCCCTCGCTCAGGCGCAACGCGGACAGCTCCCTCTCCAGCATCAACGTTGCGACAACGGAGGTCGAGGCGTGCAGCTCCTTCAACACGGTCCACGCCTTCGGACCGCATTCAACCTCCGGCAGCAGATGCATGACGTGGTGACGCTGGTTCAGCTCCAAACTCTGCGACATCAAATAGTAGCCAGCCGAGGAGCGCTCGTCCCAATCTTCCTGCAGCGTGGGGTCACTCGGTCTAGGCTCCTCCCCAATCATTAGTTTCAGCAAACCGATCTGACGGAAATATAATTGCATTTTCCAGGCCCAATCATCATAGCCCTCACCATTGAACTTCTCGACGGTGAAATTCTTCAGCACCTCCTTGACAAGCGAGCCCTGGTTTGTTCGCGCTCCCCTTGGCGCTGAAAGACCAGAATCTTGGCTGCCGCTACGATCTTGGGCTGAAGATTCACCAGCTCCCGCCGAGGTGTTGCCCGCCATAGCTACCTATAACGAGGATCACTATAACGCAGCTCTGATACCAGCTTGTTGGTGTAAGGGCCTAATAAACTCAAGCTATTAGGACTTAATCAAACTTAAAACTTCTCCTCGGGGTCACCTCCAAGGGTCCCTGGGTGCCTGGTACAAGACCAGCCCCTATCCTCGGGTCCGAGTTTGTAGAGAGAGGGATCAAGAAGGACTTAGTCAAAACAGCAAGAGTACCTTGAACGTCGCGCAGCGTGCCGTGCAGACCGTCGGTCGGATTAAAATGAGCCAAGTTGCCTCGCGAAAAGTTCTGCCATTACTAAGTTATGGCTCGGACAGCGTTTGCCTAGCGTTGGAGTGCTAGCATACTAGCGTTGACTCGGGTAGCATTCCGCCGTCGAATAGCGCAGAAACGAAATTCCAGCGAGGAAGGAATTCGCTTGAATCAATTTGACTATGTTCAGGTACAAACAGAGAAGGATTAAATAGTTCTAGCTAGCAAGGACCTTGGGAATCAACCTGGGAACAACCAGGGATGATCCCAAATAATTCCAAGCAACAGAACCAACCTGGCTGGACAAAATAGCAGGTGGTAGGTTGGTAAACAACCTCTGGTTCTGTTTTTCCAACCTGGGAAAACAACAACCAGGTTCAGGTTCTAAAAACAGAACCTGTTTTGTCTTTGCCCAACCAGCCAAATGCTGGTTCCGCTGGTTTCCCCTGGCCTTGTAGCATGCAGATACAGACAAACAACATCCAACCTTCACCTAAATTGTACCCCTATAGTGCCTTCCCCGCTACACTATAGTTAACCAAACAAAACAGTACAATTTCGAGTTGGATAGAACTGAATCTGCGCAATCAACTCAACCGAACTGCAAAGCTTCCATCTTGGGTTCCTTTGCGAGCTCGTCCTTTCTGCTTGCACTGTTCATAGCGCGTACAATGTTGTGCCGAAGCGCACATTGCGCGAGTACCTGCAAATGCATCAAGCGAAAATTGCGAAAGCAAACAAACACACGAACACACCATTCACACGCAAATGCATTCGCACACGCATACTCGTACAAACAGACGGCAGGATGTCGTGCAATGTGCATTTGCACCCAACACTTACCCCCGGTACCGACCTCACGTGTCAGTAACGCACTTACTCGTAGTACCAACTACACGGGTAAGTAACCCACATACTCTTAGTACCAACAACATGGGTTAACAATGCGTCTACTCTTAGTACCAACGACACAGTTAGTAACACACTTACTCTTAGTACCAACCACTGGGGTAAGTAACGCTTACGCTTAGTACGAGCCACATGGATAAGTACTGCACTTTCTCATAGTAGCAAGCACATGGGTAAGTAACATACTTACTCTTAGTACCAACTATACGAGTAAGTACGACACTTTTGTTAGTACCAACCACATAGGTAAATAACGCACAACAAAAAAATGTACCAACCAATCGGGTAAGTAACGCACATCCTCTTGGTACCGACCACTTGGGTAAGTACCGCACTTACCAAAGTACCAACCACATCGGGAAATAACGCACTTACTCGTAGTACCAACCACATAGGTAAGTACCGCACTTACTTTTAACGTCATCGATACGGGTAAGGACTGCACTTTCTCTTTGTACCAACCACGCGGTCAAGTAACGCACCTACTCTTAGTACCAACCATATGGGTAAGTAACCCACTTACTCTTGGTACCAACCACATGGGTAACTTACACGCTTACTCTAAGTACCAACCACATCGGTAATCAACGCACCTACCCTTAGTACCGACCAGAAGGGCAAGAAATTCACCTACTTACTCTTAGTACCATCTATATGGGTAAGTAACGCACTTACTTTTAGTACCAACCACACAGGTGGGTAGCACACTTATTCATAAAACCAACCATACAGGTAAGTAACGAACTCACTCTTAGCACCATCCACATAGGTATGTAACGCACTTACTTTTAGTACCATGCACATGGGTAAGTAACGCACTTACTCTTAGGACCAACTACACGGGTAAGTAACGCACTTACTTTTAGTACCAACTACACAGTAAATAACACGCTTGCTCTTAGTTCCAACCGTATGGGTATGTAATGCTTACTCTTAATACCAACCACATGGGTAAGCACCGCACTAACTCATGGTACCAACCATACAGGTAAGTAACGCACTTACTCTTAGTACCAACCACACGGGTAAGTAACTCACTTACTCTTACTACCAACCATACGGATTAGTAACGCAGTTAGACTTAGTACCAACCACACGGGTAAGTAATGCACTTAATCGTAGTACCAACCGCACGGGTAAGTATCGCACTTACACTTAGTACCGATCACAAGGATAAGTAACGCACTTACTCTTAGTACTGACCACACGGGTAAGTAACGCACTTACTTATAATATTAACCACATAAGTAAGTAACGTACTTACTTTTAGTACCAGCCACACGAGTAAGTAGCGCACTTACTCTTAGTACTAACCACACGGGTATAGGGTTTAGGACTTACTCTTTGTACCGACCAGACGGGTGAGTAACGCATTTACTCGTAGTACCAACTACACGGATAAATACCACACTGACTCTTAGAGCCAACCACATGGAGAGATAATGCACTTAATGTTAATACCAACGAGATGGATAAGTACAACACGCACTTGGGGAGATAACGCATTTCTTCTTAGTACCGCCCACGCGGGTAAGTAACGCATTTCTTCTAAGTCCATTTGGCCATCAGGCCAGTTTGTCCAACCGGTCCATTGGACCAACAGGCCAGGTGGTCCAACCGGTCCATTGGACCAACATGCCAGTTGGTCCGACCGGTCCATTGGACCAACAAGCCAGTTGCTCCACCCGATTCATTTGGCCAAAAGGTAAGTTGGTCAAACCGGTCCATTGGACCAACAGGCCTGTTGGACCAACTGGTCCATAGGGCAACCTCGGCAGTTGGTCCAACCGATCCATTCGGCAAACTAGCAGTTGGTCGAACCGGTCAATTGGGCCAACTAGCCAGTTGTTCCAGCTGGTCCACAGGACCAGCAGGTCAGTTGGTCCAACCGGTCCATTACACCAACAAACCAGATGGTCCAACCGGTCCAAAAGACCAACAGGCCAGTTGGTCAGACCGGTCCACTGGACCAATAGGCCAGTTGGTCCAACCGGTCCATTGAACCAACAAGCAAGTTGGACCAACCTGTCCACTGGACCAACAAGCCAGTTGGTCCAACCGGTCCATTGAACCAACAGGCCAGTTGGTCCAACTGGTCCATTGGACCAACAGGCCAGTTGGTCTGACCGGTCCATTGGACCAGCAGGCCAGTTAGTCAATCTAGTCCATTGGACCAGCAGGCCAGTTCGTCCAACGGGTACATTAGACCAGTAGGCCAGTTGGTCCAACCGGTCCACTGGGCCAGTAGGCCAGTTGGTCCATCCGTTTCATTGGACCAACTGACTAGTTGGTCAAACTGGTGCATTAGGCCTATTGGCCAGTTGGTCCAACCGGTCCATTTTCCAAACAGGCCAGTTGGTTCAACTGGACCACAAGACTACCATGCCACTCAGTCCAACCTGTTTACAAGACCAACAGGCCAGTTGGTCCAACTAGTCCACTGAATCAACAGTCCAATTGGTCCAATAAGTCCACTAGGCCGACAGGCCAGTTGGTCCAACCGGTCCATTGGACCAAAAGGCCAGTTGGTCCAACCGGTCCATTGGTCCAACAGGCCAATTGGTCCAACTAGTCCACAGGATCTAAGGCTAGTTGGTCCACTGGACAACAGGCTATATGGTCCTACAGGTCGATAGGAACAAATTGACCAGTTGGTAACAACCAGTCCATTAGAGTGACAAGCCAGTTGGTCGAACCAGTCCTCTGGGCCAATAGGATATTAGTCCAATAGTTCAAACAAGCCAATTGGCCAATTGGTCGAAGTTGTCATCGAGGTCAACAGGTCAGTTGGTTCGACCATATACCAATAGGCCAATTGGTCCAATCGAACCACTAGATCATTAGGCCAGTAGGTCCACGCAGTCCACTGAATGAACTAGCTAGTTGGTCCAACCGGTCCATTGGGCCAACAAGCCAGTTGGTCCAACCGGTCCATTGGACCAAAAGGCCAGATTGTCCGACTGGTCCAGTGGGCCAACGGGCCAGTTGGTCCAACCGGTCCATAGGAACAACAGGCCAGTTTGTCCATCCGGTCTTTAGGACCAACAGACCAGTTGGTCCAACTGGCACTTAGGAACAACAGGCCAGTTGGTACAACCGGTCCATTGGACCAACAGGCCAATTGGTCGAGCCGGTCCATAGGACCAGCAGGCCAGTTGGTCCAGTCGTTCCATTGGACCAGCAGGCCAGTTGGTCCAACCAATCCATTAGACCAACAGGTTTGTTGGTCCAACCAGTCCATTGGACCTACAGGCCAGTCAGTCCATTGGACCAGCAGGCCAATCGATCAATTGGACCAACAGGCCAGTTGGTCCATTCGATTCATTGGACCAACTGGCTAGTTGGTCCAACCGATGCATTAGGCCAACTGGCCAATTGGTCCAACCGGTCCATATTACCAACAGGACATTTGGTCCAACCGGTCCACAAGTCCAACATGCCACTTGGTCCAACTTATCTACTTAATGGACCAACAGGCCAGTTGGTCCAACAAGTCCACTAGGCCAACAAGCAAGTTGGTCCAACCGGTCCATTGGACCAGCAGGCCAGTTGGTCCAAACGGTCCACTGGACCAACTGGCCAGTTGGTCCAACCGGTCCATTAGACCAACAGGCCAGTTGGTCCAACTGGTCCATTGGACCAACAGGCCAGTTGGTCCGACCGTTCCACTTTGCCAACAGGCCTGTTGGTCTAACCGGTCCACTATACTAACAGGCTAGTTGGTCGAACCGGTCCACTGGACCAACAGGCCAGTTGGTCCATCCGGTCCACTCCACCAATAGGCCAGTTGGTCCAACCGGTCCACTGGACCAACAGGCCTGTTGGTCCAACCGGTCCACTGAAACCAACAGGCCTCTTGGTCCAACCGGTCGATTGGACCAGCTGGTCAATTGGTCCAACCAGTCCATCGGACTTGGAGGCGAGTTGGTCAAACCGGTCCATTGGACGAGCACCAGGCCAGTTGGTCCAACCGGTCGATTGGACCTGCAGGCCAGTTGGCCCTACCGGTCCACTGGGCCAACAGGCAATTGGTCGAACCGGTTCGTTAGGCCAACAAGCCAGTTGGTCCAACCGGTCCACTGGACCAATAGGCCATTTGGTCCAGCCAGTCCATTGGATGAATTGGCCAGTTGGTCCATCTGGTCTATAGGACCAATAGGCCAATTGGTCCAACCGGTCCTTAGGAACAACAGGCCAGTTGGTACAGCTGGTCCATTGGACCAATTGGCCAATTGGTCGAGCCAATCCGTAGGATCAGCGGGCCAGTTGGTCCATCCAGTCCATTGGACCAGCAGGCCAGTTGGTCCAACCGGTCCATTAGACCAGCAGGTGAGTTGGTCCAATCACTTTATTGGACCAGCAGGCCAGTAGGTCCATTGGACCAGCAGCCCAATCGATCAATTGGACCAACAGGCCAGTTGGTCTATCCGATTCATTGGACCAACTGGCTAGTTGGTCCAACCGATGCATTAGGCCAACTGGCCAATTGGTCCAACCGGTCCATATTACCAACAGGCCATTTGGTGCAACCGGTCCGCAAGACCAGCATGCCACTTGGTCCAACCTGTCCACAGGACCCACAAGCCAGTTGGTCAAACTTATCTACTTGATCAACAAGCAAATTGGTCCAACAAGTCCACTAGGCCAACAAGGAAGTTGATCTAACCGTTCCATTGGACCAACAGGCCAGTTGGTCCAAACGGTCCACTGGACCGACTGGCTAGTTGGTCCAACCGATCCATTGGACCAACAGGCCAGTTGGTCCAGCCGGTCCATTGGACCAACAGGCCAGTTGGTCCCACCGGTCCACATTGCCAACAGGCCAGTTGGTCCAACCGGTCCACTGGACCAACACGCCAGTTGGTCCAACCGGTCCACTACACCAATAGGCCAATTCGTCCAACCGATCCACTGGACCAACAGGCCAGTTGGTCCAACCGGTTGATTACACCAGCAGGCCAGTTGGTCCAACCGGTCCATCAGACCTGCAGGCGAGAAGGTCAAACCGGTCCATTGGACGAGCAGGCCAGTTGTCCCTACCGGTCCACTTCGCCAACAAGCAATTGGTCAAACCGGTCCATTGGGCCAACAAGCTAGTCAGTCCTAACAGTCCATTGGACCAACAAGCCAATTGGTCCAACCGGTCCACTGGACCAATAGGCCATTTGGTCCAGCCGGTCCATTGGATGAACTAGCTAGTTGGTCCAACCGGTCCATTGGACCAACTGGACAGTTGGTTCAAACGATCCATTAGGCCAACACGCTAGTTGGTCCAACCAGTCCAATAGGCCAACTGGCCAGTTTTTCCAACCGGTCCATTAGGCCAACTAGCCAGTTAGTGCAGCCAGTCCGTTTGGCCAACAGACCACTTGGCCCTAGCGATCCACTGGGCCAACAGGCAATTGGTCCAACCTGTCCTTGGACCAACAGGTTAGTTGGTCCAACCAGTCTATTGGACCAGCAGGTTAGTTTGTCCAACCGGACCAGTAGGCCAGTTGATCCAACCGGTCCACTGGACCAGTAGGCCAGTTGGTGCAACGGGTCGATAGGCCCAATAGGCTAGTTGTTCCAAACGGTCAATTGGATCAACAGGCCAGTTGGTCGGACTGGTCCACTTTGCCAACAGGCCAGTTTGTCCAACCGGTCCATTGGACCAATAGGCTAGTTGGTCCAACCGGTCCACTGGACCAACAGGCCAGTTGGTCCAACTGGTCCACTGGACCAACAGGCCAGTTAGTCCAACCGGTCCATTGGACCAGCAGGCCAGTTGGTCCAACCGGTCCACTGAACCTACTGGCCAGTTGGTTCAACCGGTCCACTAGACAAGCTGGCCAGTTGGTCCAACCGGTCCACTGGACCAAGAGGCCAGTTGGTCCAACCGGTCCACTGGACCAAGAGGCCAGTTGGTCCAACCTGTCCATTGGACCAACAGGCCAGTTGGTCCAGCCGGTCCATTGGACCAACAGTCCAGTTGGTCTAGCCGGTCCATAGGACCAACAGGCCAGTTGGTCCAATCGGTCCATTGGACCAACAGGCCAGTTGGTCCATCCGGTCCATTGGACCAACAGGCCAGTTGGTCCAGCCGGTCCATTGGACCAACAGGCCACTTGGTCCAACCAGTCTATAGGACCAGCAAGCTAGTTGGTCCAATCGGTCCATTGGACCAGCAAGCTAGTTGGTCAAATCGGTCCATTGGACCAACGAGCCAATTAGTCAAACCAGTCCATTGGGCCAAAAGGCCAATTGATCCAATCGGTCCATTGGACCAGCAGGCCAGTTGGTCCAACCGGTCCACTGGACCAACAGGCCAGTTGGTCCAGCCGGTCCATTGGACCAAGAGGCCAGTTGGTCCAACCGGTCCATTGGACCAGCAGGCCAGTTGGTCCAACCGGTCCACTGGACCAACTGGCCAGTTGGTCCAACCGGTCCATTGGACCAGCAGGCCAGTTGGTCCAACCGGTCCACTGGACCAACAGGCCAGTTGGTCCAACTGGTCCACTGGACCAACAGGCCAGTTGATCCAACCGGTCCACTGGACCAACAGGCCAGTTGGTCCAACCTGTCCATTGGACCAACAGGCCAGTTGGTCTAGCCTGTGCATTGGACCAACAAGTCAATTGGTCCAGCCGGTCCATAGGACCAGCACTCCGGTTTGTCCAACCGGTCCATTGGACCAACAGGCCAATTGGTCAAACCGGTCCATTGGGCCAATTGGCCAATTGGTCCAACCGGTCCATTGGACCAGCAGGCCAATGGTCCAATTTCTCCATTGGACCAACAGGCCTGTTGGTTTTGCTGGTCCATAGGACAAGCAGGACAGTTGGTCCAACCGGTCCGCTGGACCAACAGGCCAATTGGTCCAACCGGTCCATTGGACCAATAGGCCAGTTGGTCCAACCGGTCCATTGGACCAGCAGGCCAGTTGGTCCAACCGGTCCAATGGACCAGCATGAGGAGAGACACTCTACAACGATGGTGGGAGCTAGACTACGGAGTTTTGCACGAGCTCTAGGAGTGATCGTAGCTTTGCCTGTGTTGCTGAACACTTGCATATTCACGGGAGAAATTTGGAATTACATAATGATTGAACAAGCAATGGCAAGAATGACTATATCAGGAACCTAGCGACCTAGCAGCCAGCGTTGTGTAGATGAGCCGCGCTAGCACTGCAGGACCGCGGCTTGCCAGCGGGGCAGATCGATGGTGTGCCAACGCTGCAGCAGAGCGGCTGTCCAGCGTTGCACCCGTAGTAGATAGCAGCGAGTACGCTCACAAGTGTGTGCAGAACATTGGCCAGACATGCACCGTCACGGATGTGTCGGGTGTTATCTGCGCCTCACGAGCCACATATGACTTCGACAACGTTCGCAGAGCAGGTTACCTGGTCGACGAACCCCTCGTTGAACACCGCACACATTGAAGACCACCCAGATCGACAGACCCCTCCGTCGACCACCCGGGTCAACTCCAGCCGTCGAGCTCCCCTCCAAGATTGCTCGAGCTCCGCAGCTATCGTGCGCAGGTCAACGACCACCTCGTCGACCTAGCCCGTCGGAGTAGCCCGTCGGAGTAGCCCGTCGACGACATTGTCGCAGCGGTCCTCGGCAGCTCGACGAAACCCGTCGAGCAGCTCGCCCAGTCGGACATCAACCAGGGCGTACGGTCGGCTGCTTCTACTGTGTGTTGGGTGCAAATGCACATTGCACGACATCCTGCCGTCTGTTTGTACGAGTATGCGTGTGCGAGTGCATGTGAATGGTGTGTTCGTGTGTTTGTTTGCTTTCGCATTTTTCGCTTGATGCATTTGCAGGTACTCGCGCAATGTGCGCTTCGGCACAATATTGTACGCGCTATGAACAATGCAAGCAGAAAGGACGAGCTCGCAAAGGAACCCAAGATGGAAGCTTTGCAGTTCGGTTGAGTTGATTGCGCAGATTCAGTTCTATCCAACTCGAAATTGTACTGTTTTGTTTGGTTAACTATAGTGTAGCAGGGAAGGCACTATAGGGGTACAATTTAGGTAAAGGTTGGATGTTGTTTGTCTGTATCTGCATGCTACAAGGCCAGGGGAAACCAGCGGAACCAGCATTTGGCTGGTTGGGCAAAGACAAAACAGGTTCTGTTTTTAGAACCTGAACCTGGTTGTTGTTTTCCCAGGTTGGAAAAACAGAACCAGAGGTTGTTTACCAACCTACCACCTGCTATTTTGTCCAGCCAGGTTGGTTCTGTTGCTTGGAATTATTTGGGATCATCCCTGGTTGTTCCCAGGTTGATTCCCAAGGTCCTTGCTAGCTAGAACTATTTAATCCTTCTCTGTTTGTACCTGAATATAGTCAATTGATTCATGCGAATTCCTTCCTCGCTGGAATTTCGTTTCTACGCGGTTCGTTGGCGGAATGCTACCCGAGTCAACGCTAGTACGCTAGCACTCTAATGCTAGGCAAACACCGTCTGAGCCATAACTTCGTAATGGCAGAACTTTTCGCGAGGCAACTTGGCTCATTTTAAAGCTCTTGGAGCGAGCTTCGATATAGCGAATTCTCAGCTTAATCCGATCGACGGTCTGCACGGCACGCTGCGCGACGTTCAAGGTGCTCTTGCTGTTTTGACTAAGTCCTTCTTGATCCCTCTCTCTACAAACTCGGACCCGAGGATAGGGGCTGGTCTTGTACCAGGCACCCAGGGACCCTTGGAGGTGACCCCGAGGAGAGGTTTTAAGTTTGATTAAGTCCTAATAGCTTGAGTTTATTAGGCCCTTACACCAACAAGCTGGTATCAGAGCTGCGTTATAGTGATCCTCGTTATAGGTAGCTATGGCGGGCAACATCTCGGCGGGAGCTGGTGAATCTTCAGCCCAAGATCGTAGCGGCAGCCAAGATTCTGGTCTTTCAGCGCCAAGGGGAGCGCGAACAAACCAGGGCTCGCTTGTCAAGGAGGTGCTGAAGAATTTCACCGTCGAGAAGTTCAATGGTGAGGGCTATGATGATTGGGCCTGGAAAATGCAATTATATTTCCGTCAGATCGGTTTGCTGAAACTAATGATTGGGGAGGAGCCTAGACCGAGTGACCCCACGCTGCAGGAAGATTGGGACGAGCGTTCCTCGGCTGGCTACTATTTGATGTCGCAGAGTTTGGAGCTGAACCAGCGTCACCACGTCATGCACCTGCTGCCGGAGGTTGAATGCGGTCCGAAGGCGTGGACCGTGTTGAAGGAGCTGCACGCCCCGACCTCCGTTGTCGCAACGTTGATGCTGGAGAGGGAGCTGTCCGCGTTGCGCCTGAGCGAGGGAGAGCCGGTGCAACCAGTCCTGGACAAGATGCGCGACCTCTACGCGAAGTTGGCGACCGCGAGAATCACCTACCCGGAGCAGACCAAGTGCTTGAAGATGCTCTCGCTGCTGCCGGAATCGTGGCTTCAATTTACGAGCGGATTGAGCCTGCCGCAGAACCAGAGCTTGTGGACGCTCGAGTGGGTGCGGACGAAGATTCTGGAGGAGGACTTCCGTCGCCGCCAACTGAGGGGTGGAGACGACGGCAGCAGCGGCTACGGGATGCAAGGGAGCCGACGTGGCAGAGGACGTGGCTTCGGTGGTGCTGGACGCGGTGCAAAGAAAGACGACGACTCCAACGACCAACAAGGAGGTACCGGTTGGGGTCGCGGTGCGAAATCTGGACGTGGGGGCAAGTCGGGTGCTGGTGGCAAAATGAAAGGGAGTTGCTGGTATTGTGAGAAGGAAGGGCACCCCTGGTTTTTGTGCTATAAGAAACCCGATGGATGGACCCCCCAGAATCGTCACCAGGATGGCGGCGCGCGGAGGAACCAGAAAAACGGCGCCAACATGGTCGCTGATTCGTCCGACAACAACCCGAAGGGCAACGGCGGTGCGGAGAAGAAGAAGGAGCGCACCGCGGGCCAATTCTTCCATGTGGGAGACAAGGGGGAGCAAGGAGACGCCTCTGCCAAAGTTGGAGCAGAGCTGCACCCCCTAGACTATTGGGTGTTGGACACAGGCGCTGCTTGGACGATGACGCCGCGCAAGGACCTGCTGGACGAAGTACGAGCTGCACCGATCAATGAAGTGTGCTCCGCCTCTGGACACATGTTGAAGGTGGCTGGTGCGGGACGAGCTGCATTTAAGGGAGCGGATGGCAAGCCGGTGGTGCTGCACGACGTTCTCTTCGTCCCCGACCTGAAGGCCAACCTTATCTCCCTCCGTAAGCTTGGCAAGGCTGGGGTGAACACCAACACGGATGGGGCACGCACTTATAAGGGGAAGCTGGGCAATCGGGTGCTTTGGGATCTGCACGAGAGCAAGGACGTGTACAGATCTATGTGGCAGCTGCCGGCCCTGGCGTGGCATGGTGGGGGGCAGGCTGGAGAGGGGTCTGCATCCCAGGGGGAGTGCAATGCCGTTGGAGGGGTTGGTGTGAAAGTGTCGGCCAGATCTGGGGAGACAGATTGGGCAACGGCACACCGGCGCTTAGGGCATGTGGCAATGCCTTTGCTGAAGCAGCTGGAGAAGGATGGAGCCGTTAAGGGTCTGAAGCTGAACGGACAGCCACCCGATGACAACTGTGAAATCTGTTTGCTTTCAAAGTTCACCCGTTTCCCTTTCCATAGTGTGGCTGGCAGGAGCAAGAAGCCTTTGGAGCTGGTCCACATGGACTTGGTGGGGCCGCTGCCGGTGCAAGGGCACAAGGGGGAGCGGTATTTTCTTACAATTGTGGATGACTGGAGCAGGCTGATGTGGGCGTATCCGCTGAAGCAGAAGGACCACGCCGCCTCCACGATACGGGACGATTGGCTGCCATTCGTGGAGAAGCAGGCGGAGTGTGTAGTGAAGCGGATTAGGACAGACCGGGGTGGTGAGTTCCTTGGAGCTGAAATGACGGCCTGGCTCAAGAAGCAGGGCATCCAGAGAGAGCTGACCACGGCTTATACCCCACAGTCCAATGGTGTAGCAGAACGGGCAAACCGGACCATTCTGGAGACAGCTAGGGCGCTGCTCATAGAATCTGGGCTGAGCAATTCTATGTGGCCTCATGCTGTCCGGCACGCCACTGTCGCTAGGAACAGGGTGCTCACCAAGGTTGGGGATGACTCGTGGGTGCCTTTGGAGAGGTGGCTTGGGAGGAAGCCGCCGGTGGACATGCTGAGGGTGTTCGGTTGCATGGCAGTCGCCCACGTCCCCAAGACCTACCGCAGTAAGTTGGGGGCGAGTGCAATCTGGTGTGTGCATTTGGGGCTGGCTGCTGAGAGCAAGGGATGGCTGCTGTGGGAACCATCCAAGGGTGTGTTGTTTGACAGCAGGGATGTGAAATTCATTGAGGGCATGATGTATGGGAGCTGGGAGAAACAGCCGGAGGCAAGGGTGTCCCAGCAGATGGAGCAGATCACCATGCAGCTGGACCTGACTCCTAGTGTGTGGGAGGAGGGAGAGGAGGCAGCTGCTGGAAATGGTGATGGAGAGAAGGTACAGGAGGCATCTGCTGGTGGAGAAAATGGTGTGGAAACTGGCGGCAGCACTAGTGGAGCTGCTGGACCCGAGGGAGGAGAGAAGCAGCAGGGAAAAACTAAGAAGCCGAAGGGTGTCGTTATGAAGGGATGGGAGACACCCGTCTCCAGGCCAGGACGTACCCGTATGGCTACTAAGAAGCTGACTGCAGGAACTGATGCAGCAGAGCAGCAGCTAGGGACCGAAGAGGCATTGCTGATTCTACCTCATGGCTATGACCCGGATGAGGAGGATGAGCCTGCGTACTGTTTTCTTGCCCCTGCACCAGAGGAACCAGCTAGCATGGAGGAGGCATTAGCTGGACCAGATAGGGACAAGTGGCTGGCTTCTAGGGATGCTGAGTACCAGAGTCTGCTGGAGAATAGGACATGGGATCTGGTGGTGCTGCCTGATGGGAAGAAAGCGATACAATGCAAGTGGGTGCTGAGGATCAAGACCGATGACAAGGGGCAGGTCACCATCTACAAGAGTAGGCTGGTGGCGAAGGGGTTTATGCAGAAGGAGAAGCAGGACTTCAACGAGATCTTTGCTCCCACTGCCAAACCCCCTACCCTCCGTGTCTTGTTGGCAGATGCAGCTGTTAGTGGGAAATTCATCATTCAGATGGATATTTCAACGGCATTCCTGAATGGGATTTTAGAGGAGGATGTGTACATGACGCAGCCGCCTGGGTATGAGGATGGTACGGGCAGGGTGTGCAAGCTCAACAAGTCCATCTACGGCTTGAAGCAGGCGCCACGCTGCTGGTACCAGAAGTTGGCAGCTGTTTTAGAGGAGATGGGATTCAGGACCAGCAGCTGTGATGAGAGCCTCTTTCTCAAGGGCGAGGGGGAGAAGCTGGTGCTGTTTCTGGTCTACGTGGACGACATTCTTCTCTTCAGCAGCAGCATGAAGGAGATCCAGAAAGTGCAGCAGCAACTGATGGAGAACTTCAAGTGCAAGAACCTTGGGGAGGTAAAGTACTACCTCGGGATGCACGTGGAGAGGGATCCTGATCACAGGTGGTTGAAGCTGCACCAGGAGAAGTTCATCAAGGAGCTGGGGGAGAAGTATGGGATTGAGAATGAGCGCAAGGTTGCAACTCCCCTGCCAGCAGAATTCAAGCTTGTGAAGGCTGCAGAGGATGAAGGGGTTGAAGCCGAGGAGCAGCAGCAATTTCAGTCCTTGGTGGGCAGCCTCTTGTACGCAGCAGTTCACACGAGGCCCGACATCTCTTTCTCGGTTGGGCAGCTGGCTAGGGTGGTGCAGAATCCATCAGAGGAGCAGGTGGATGCAGCTGAGCGTGTGGTGAAGTACCTGAACTCTCACCCAAGCATTGGAGTTCAATACTCCGCATCTGCACAGGTGAAGCAGAAAGGGGTGGAGGTGCTGAAAGAGAAGGGGGAGAGGCTTGGAGAAGGCAAGCTATTTCTCACTTGCTTTACCGATGCTACGTGGGCTTCTGAGAAGGAGGATTCCTCATCTGTGGGAGGATACATCTGCGTAGTTGGGGGAGGACCTGTTAGTTGGAGGTCCAAGAAGCAGACGGAGACGGCACTCTCTTCCGTAGAATCAGAGTACATGGCGATGTTCCATGGGGTGAAGGAGGTGATTTGGCTGAGGAGGCTGTTAGAGGAGATTGGCCAGGAGCAGAAAGTTGCTACGCCGCTGTTTTGTGATAGCAAGGGGGCTCTTGGGATGGCCAGAAACGCTGTGCTTCATGGGCTGAACAAGCACATGCGTATCAAGTGGCACTGGCTGCGTAAGGAGGTGAAGAGGGGGACGGTGAATCCGATCTACATCAAGACTCACCAGCAGCCAGCAGACTTTCTCACCAAGAGGCTTGCGGATGAGCCTCATTGGCGTTGTGTGCGCATGAGTGGAATGAGCATGAACTAGCATGGAATGACGGGGATGCAGCCGGCAGGCTGAGGGGGGGTGTGTTGGGTGCAAATGCACATTGCACGACATCCTGCCGTCTGTTTGTACGAGTATGCGTGTGCGAATGCGTGTGAATGGTGTGTTCGTGTGTTTGTTTGCTTTCGCATTTTTCGCTTGATGCATTTGCAGGTACTCGCGCAATGTGCGCTTCGGCACAATATTGTACGCGCTATGAACAATGCAAGCAGAAAGGACGAGCTCGCAAAGGAACCCAAGATGGAAGCTTTGCAGTTCGGTTGAGTTGATTGCGCAGATTCAGTTCTATCCAACTCGAAATTGTACTGTTTTGTTTGGTTAACTATAGTGTAGCAGGGAAGGCACTATAGGGGTACAATTTAGGTAAAGGTTGGATGTTGTTTGTCTGTATCTGCATGCTACAAGGCCAGGGGAAACCAGCGGAACCAGCATTTGGCTGGTTGGGCAAAGACAAAACAGGTTCTGTTTTTAGAACCTGAACCTGGTTGTTGTTTTCCCAGGTTGGAAAAACAGAACCAGAGGTTGTTTACCAACCTACCACCTGCTATTTTGTCCAGCCAGGTTGGTTCTGTTGCTTGGAATTATTTGGGATCATCCCTGGTTGTTCCCAGGTTGATTCCCAAGGTCCTTGCTAGCTAGAACTATTTAATCCTTCTCTGTTTGTACCTGAATATAGTCAATTGATTCATGCGAATTCCTTCCTCGCTGGAATTTCGTTTCTACGCGGTTCGTTGGCGGAATGCTACCCGAGTCAACGCTAGTACGCTAGCACTCTAATGCTAGGCAAACACCGTCTGAGCCATAACTTCGTAATGGCAGAACTTTTCGCGAGGCAACTTGGCTCATTTTAAAGCTCTTGGAGCGAGCTTCGATATAGCGAATTCTCAGCTTAATCCGATCGACGGTCTGCACGGCACGCTGCGCGACGTTCAAGGTGCTCTTGCTGTTTTGACTAAGTCCTTCTTGATCCCTCTCTCTACAAACTCGGACCCGAGGATAGGGGCTGGTCTTGTACCAGGCACCCAGGGACCCTTGGAGGTGACCCTGAGGAGAGGTTTTAAGTTTGATTAAGTCCTAATAGCTTGAGTTTATTAGGCCCTTACACCAACACTGTGCACCCGACCAAGCAAGGGCCAGGCCAACATTCCGTTCCCGTTAAGACAGGAGGCCTGTTGGTCCTACCGGTTCACTAGGCCAACAGGCCAGTTGGTCCAACCGGTCCATAGGACCAACAGGCCAGTTGGTCCGACCGATCCATTGGACCAACAGGCCAATTGGTCCAACCAGTCCACTGGACCAAACCAATAAGCCATTTGGTCGAGCCGGTCCATTGGATGAACTAGTAAGTTGGTCCAACCGGTCCATTTGGCCAATTGGCCAGTTGGTCCAACCGGTCCATAGAACCAACAGGCCACTTGATCCAACCGGTTTAATGGACCAACAGGCCAGATGGTCCAACCGGTCTATTAGACCAACAGGCCATTTGGTCCAACTAGTCCACTAGACCAACAGGCCAGTTGGTCCACCCGGTTCAATGGATTATCAGGCTATTTGGTCTAACCGATTAATTGGACCAACAGGCCAGTTGGTCCGACCGGTCCACTTTGCCAACAAGTGAGTTGGTTCAACTTGTCAATTAGACCAAAAGGCCAGTTGTTCCAACTGGTCCATTGGACCGACAAGCCAGTTGGTCCAACCAATCGATTTCGCCAACAAGCTCGTTGGTCCAACCGGTTCGATGGACCAACAGGCAAGTTCGTCCAATCGGTCCATTGGGCCAACAGGCCAGATGGTCCACCCGCTAAGTCCAATAGGCCAACAAGCCAGTTGGTCCAACCGGTCCATTAGGCCAACTGTCTAGTTGGTCCAACCAATTCAATGGACCAACAGGCCAGTTTGTCCGACCGGTTAATTGGACCAAGAGGCTAGTTGTTCCAATTGGTCCATTGGACTAAAAAGCCAGTTTGTCCTTCCAACAGGCCAGTTGGTTTAACCGGTCTATTGGACCAACAAATCAGCTGGTCCAACCAGTCCACTTGGCCAACTGTCTAACATGCTATTTGGTCACTGGCCAACTGGCCAACTGTCTAACATGCTACTTGGCCACTGGCCAACTGCCAACAGCCAACTGTCCAGTTGGTCCAACCGATCCATTTGACCAACATGCTATTTGGTCCGACTGGTCCATTGGACCAGCAGGCCAGTTGGTCCAATCGGTCCACTGGATCAACAGGCCAGTTGGTCCAAACAGTCCATTAGACCAACAAGCCAGTTTGTTGAACCGGTCCATTAGGCCAACAGGCCAGTTGGTCCAACCGGTCCGTTTTCGCAAACAAGCCCGTTGGTCAATTGGTCCAACCGGTCCATTCGACCAACAGGCCAGTTGGTCCAACTGGTCCATAGGACCAACAGACCAGTTGGTCCAACCGGTCCATTGGACCAACTGGCCAGTTGGTCCAACTGACCCACTCGACCAACGGGCTAGTGGTCCAACCGGTCTACTGGACCAACAGGCCAGTTGGTCCAACCGGTTCACTAGACCAACATGTTTGTTGGTCCAACCGGTCCACAGGACCAACTAGCAAGTTGGTCAAACCGGTCCATTGGACCAACAGGCCAGTTGGTCCAACCGGTCCATAGGACCAACAGGCCAGTTGGTCCAACTGATATATTGGACCAACAGGCCAATTGGTCCAACCGGGGTACATAGGACCAACAGGCCAGTTGGTCCAACCGGTCCATAGGACCAACAGGCCAGTTGGTCCAACCGGTCCATTGGACCAACAGGCCAATTGGTCCAACCGGTCCGTTGGACCAACAGGCCAGTTGGTCCAACCGGTCCGTTGGACCAACAGGCCAGTTGGTCCAACCGGAACATAGGACCAACATGCCAGTTGGTCCAACCGGTACACAGGACCAACATGCCAGTTGGTCCAACCGGTCCACTGGACCAACATGCCAGTTGGTCCAACCGGTCTGTTGGACCAACAGGCCAATTGGTCCAACCGGTCCATTGGTCCAACAGGCCAGTTGGTCCAACCGGTCCACTGGACCAACAGGGCAATTTGTCCAACCGGTCCACTGGACCAGCACGCCAGATGGTCAGACCGGTCCACTAGACCAACTGGCTAGTTGGTCCAATCGGTCCATTGGACCAACAGGCCAGTTAGTCCAACCGGTATACAGGACCAACATGCCAGTTGGTCCAACCGGTCCACTGGACCAACATGCCAGTTGGTCCAACCGGTCTGTTGGACCAACAGGCCAATTGGTCCAACCAGTCCATTGGACCAATAGGCCAGTTGGTCCAACCGGTCCACTGGACCAACAGGCCAGTTGGTCCAACCGGTCCACTAGACCAACATGTCAGTTGGTCCAAGTGGTCCACTGGACCAACTGACTAGTTGGTCCAACCTGTCCATTGGACCAAAAGGCTTGTTGGTCCAACCGGTCCATTGGACCAACAGGACAGTTGGTCCAACCGGTCCATTGGACCAATAGGCTAGTTGGTCCAACCGGTCCACTGGACCAACATGCCAGTTGGTCCAACCGGTCCACTGGACCAGCACGCCAGATGGTCAGACCGGTCCACTAGACCAAGTGGCTAGTTGGTCCAATCGGTCCATTGGACCAACAGGCCAGTTGGTCCAACTGGTACATAGGACCAACAGGCCACTTGGTCCAACCGGTCCATTGGACCAACAGGCCAATTGGTCCAACCGGTCCGTTGGACCAACAGGCCAGTTGGTCCAACTGGTCCATTGGACCAACAAGTTAGTTGGTCCAACTGGCCAGTTGGTCCAACCGACCCACTCGACCAATGGGCTAGTGGTCCAACCGGTCCAATGGACCAACAGGCCAGTTGGTCCAACCGGTCCACTAGACCTACATATTTGTTGGTCCAACCGGTCCATTAGACCAACAGGCCAGTTGGTCCAACTGGTAAATTGGACCAACAGGCCAATTGTGTTGGTGTAAGGGCCTAATAAACTCAAGCTATTAGGACTTAATCAAACTTAATACCTCTCCTCGGGGTCACCTCCAAGGGTCCCTGGGTGCCTGGTACAAGACCAGCCCCTATCCTCGGGTCCGAGTTTGTAGAAAGAGGGATCAAGAAGGAGTTAGTCAAAACAGCAAGAGTACCTTGAACGTCGCGCAGCGTGCCGTGCAGACCGTCGATCGGATTAAGCTAAGAATTCGCTATATCGAAGCTCGCTCCAAGAGCTATAAAATAAGCCAAATTGCCTCGCGAAAAGTTCTGCCATTACGAAGTTATGGCTCGGAAGGTATTTGCCTAGCATTAGGGTGCTAGCGTACTAGCGTTGACTCGGGTAGCATTCCGCCAACGAACCGCGTAGAAACGAAATTCCAGCGAGGAAGGAATTCGCATGAATCAATTGACTATATCCAGGTACAAACAGAGAAGGACTAAATAGTTCTAGCTAGCAAGAACCTTGGGAATCAACCTGGGAACAACCAGGGATGATCCCAAATAATTCCAAGCAAAAGAACCAACCTGGCTAGACAAAATAGCAAGTGGTTGGTAAACAACCTCTGAATCTGTTTTTCCAACCTGGGAAAACAACAACCAGGTTTAGGTTCTAAAAACAGAACTTGTTTTGTCTTTGCCCAACCAGCCAAATGCTGGTTCTGCTGGTTTCCCCTGGCCTTGTAGCATGCAGATACAGACAAACAACATCCAACCTTCACCTAAATTGTACCCCTATAGTGCCTGCCCTGCTACACTATAGTTAACCAAACAATACAGTACAATTTCGAGTTGGATAGAACTGAATCTGCGCAATCAATTCAACCGAACTACAAAGCTTCCATCTTGGGTTCCTTTGCGAGCTCGTCCTTTCTGCTTGCACTGTTCATAGCGCGTACAATGTTGTGCCGAAGCGCACATTGCGCGAGTACCTGCAAATGCTTCAAGCAAAAATTGCGAAAGCAAACAAACACACGAACACACCATTCACACGCAAATACATTCGCACACGCATACTCGTACAAACAGACGGCAGGATGTCGTGCAAACTGAATTTGCACCCAACAGGCCAATTGGTCCAACCGGTCCATTGGACCAACAGGTCAGTTGGTCCAACTGGAACATAGGACCAACTGGTCAGTTGGTCCAATCGGTCCATTGGACCAACAGGCCAGTTGGTCCAACCGGTACATAGGACCACCAGGCCAGTTGGTCCAACCGGTCCACTCGACCAACATGCCAGTTGGTCCAACCGGAACAAAGGACCAACAGGCCAGTTGGTCCAATCGGTCCATTGGACCAACAGGCCAGTTGGTCCAACCGGTCCATTGGACCAACTGGCCAGTTGGTCCAACCGATACACTCGACCAACGGGCCAGTGGTCCAACCGGTCCACTGGACCAACAGGCCAGTTGGTCCAACCAGTCCATAGGACCAACAGGCCAGTTGGTTCAACCGGTCCACTGGACCAACATGCCAGTTGGTCCAACCGGTCCAGGCTAGTTGGTCCAACCAGTCCATAGGACCAACAGGCCAGTTGGTCTGACCGGTCCATTGGACAAACAGGCCCGTTGGTCCAACCGGTCCATTGGACCAACTGGTTAGTTGGTCCAACCCGTCCACTAGGCCAACTGTCTAGTTGGTCCAACCGATCCATTTGACCAACATTGGTCCATTGGACCAACAGGCCAGTTGGTCCAATCGGTCCACTAGATCAACAGGCCAGTTGGTCCAAACAGTCCATTAGACCAACAAGCCAGTTGGATTAACCGGTCCATTAGGCCAACAGGCCATTTTGTCCAACCGGTCCGTTTTCGCAAACAAGCCCGTTGGTCCAACCCGTTCAATGGACCACTAGGATAGTTGGTCCAACCGGTTCATTGAACCATCAAGCCAGTTGGTCCAACTGGTCCACTTTGCCAGCAGGCGAGTTGGTCCAACCCGTCCATTGGACCAACAGGCCAGTTGTTCCAACCGGTCTATTGGACCGACAAGCTAGTTGGTCCGATTGGTCCATTTCGCCAACAGGCCCATTGGTCCAACCAGTTCAATGGACCAACAGGCCAATTCATCCAACCGGTCTATTGGTTTAACAGGCCATTTGGTCCAATCAGTTCACTCGACCAGCTGGCCAGTTTGTCCAACCGGTCCATTGGACCAACAGGCCAGTTGGTCCAACCGGTCCATTGGACCAACAAGGCAGTTGGTCTAACTGGTTCATTGGACCAACAGTCTATTTGGTCCGACCGGTCCATTGGACCTGCACGCCAGTTGGTCCAACTGGTCCATTGGACCAACAGGCCAGTTGGTCCAACCGGTCCATTCGACCAACAGGCCAGTTGGTCCAACTGGTCCACTGGACCAACAGGCCAGTTGGTCCAACCGGTCCATTGGACCAACTGGCCAGTTGGTCCAACCGATACACTCGACCAATGGGCCAGTGGTCCAACCGGTCCACTGGACCAACAGGCCAATTGGTCCAACCAGTCCATAGGACCAACAGGACAGTTGGTTCATCCGGTCCACTGGACCAACATGCTAGTTGGTCCAACCGGTCCAGGCTAGTTGGTCCAACCGGTCCATTGGACCAACAGGCCAGTTGGTCTTAACGGTCCATTGGACAAACAGGCCAGTTGGTCCAACCGGTCCATTGAACCAACAGGCCAGTTGGTCCAACCGGTCCATAGGACCAACAGGCCAGTTGGTCCAATCGGTCCATTTGACAATCAGGCCAGTTGGTCCAACCGGTCCATTGGACCAACTGGCCAGTTGGTCCCACTGATACACTGAACCAACTGGCCAGTTGGTCCAACCGGTCCATTGGACCAGCACGCCAGTTGGTCCAACCGGTACGTTGGACCAACACGCCAGTTGGTCCAACCGGTCCATTGGACCAACAGGCCAGTTGGTCCAACCGGTCCACTGGACCAACTGGCCAGTTGGTCCAACCGGTCCATTGAACCAACAGGCCAGTTGGTCCAACCGGTCCACTTGACCAACAGGCCAGTTGGTCCAACCGGTCCACTTGACCAACAGGCCTGTTGGTCCAACCGGTCCACTAGACCAACATGCCAGTTGGTCCAACCGGTCCACTAGACCAACAGGCCAGTTGGTCCAACCAGTCCACTTGAGAAACAGGTTAGATCGTCCAACCGGTCCATTGGACCAACAGGCGAGTTGGTCCAACCGGTCCATTAGACCAATAGGCTAGTTGGTCCAAGTGGTCCATTGGACCAATAGGCCAGTTGGTCCAACCGGTCCATTGGACCAGCACGCCAATTGGTCCAACCGGTCCACTGGACCAACCGGCCAGTTGGTCCAACCGGTCCACTGGACCAACAGGCGAGTTGGTCCAACCGGTCCACTGGACCAACTGGCCAGTTGGTCCAATCGGTCCACTGGACCAACATGGCCGTTGGTCCAACCGGTCCACTGGACCAACATGGCCGTTAGTTCAACCGATCCACTGGGCCAACAGGCCAGTTGGTCCAACCGATCCACCGGACCAACAGTTGGTCCAATCGGTCCATTGGATAACCTGGCTAGTTGGTCTAACTGGTCCACAGGACCAACTGGTCAGTTGGACCAACAAGCCAGTTGGTCCAACCGGTCCACTGTACCAACTGGCCATTTGGTTCAACCGGTCAATTGAACCAGCACGCCAGTTGGTCCAACCGGTCCATTGGACTGACTCGCCAGTTGGTCCAACCGGTCCATTGGACCAACAGGCTAGTTGGTCCAACCAGTCCATTGGACAAGCACGCCAGTTGGTCCAACCGGTCCACTAGACCAACAGGCCAGTTGGTCCAACCGGTCCACCGGAACAACAGGCCAGTTGGTCCAACCGGTCCATTCGACCAACAGGCCAGTTGGTCCAACCGGTCCACAGGACCAACAGGCCAGTTGGTCCAAGCTGACCATTGGACCAACTGGCCAGTTGGTCCAACTGACCCACTCGACCAACGGGCTAGTGGTCCAACCGGTCTACTGGACCAACAGGCCAGTTGGTCCAATCGGTCCAACATGTTTGTTGGTCCAACTGGTCCATAGGACCAACAAGCCAGTTGGTCCAACAGGTCCACAGGACCAACACATAGGACCAACAGGCCAGTTGGTCCAACTGGTATATTGGACCAACAGGCCAATTGGTCCAACCGGGGTACATAGGACCAACAGGCCAGTTGGTCCAACCGGTCCATAGGACCAACAAGCCAGTTGGTCCAACCGGTCCATTGGACCAACAGGCAAGTTGGTCCAACCGGTCCGTTGGACCAACAGGCCAGTTGGTCCAACCGGTCCGTTGGACCAACAGGCCAGTTGGTCCAACCGGAACATAGGACCAACATGCCAGTTGGTCCAACCGGTACACAGGACTAACAGGCCAGTTGGTCCAACCGGTCCACAGGACCAACATGCCAGTTGGTCTAACCGGTCTGTTGGACAAACAGGCCAATTGATCCAACCGGTCCATTGGACCAATAGGCCAGTTGGTCCAACCGGTCCACTGGACCAACAGGCCAGTTGGTCCAACCGGTCCACTGGACCAGCACGCCAGATGGTCAGACCGGTCCACTAGACCAACTGGCTAGTTGGTCCAACCGGTCCATTGGACCAACAAGCCAGTTGGTCCAACCGGTACACAGGACCAACATGCCAGTTGGACCAACCAGGGATGATCCCAAATAATTCCAAGCAACAGAACCAACCTGGCTGGACAAAATAGCAGGTGGTAGGTTGGTAAACAACCTCCGGTTCTGTTTTTCCAACCTGGGAAAACAACAATCAGGTTCAGGTTCTAAAAACAGAACCTGTTTTGTCTTTGCCCAACCAGCCAAATGCTGGTTCCGCTGGTTTCCCCTGGCCTTGTAGCATGCAGATACAGACAAACAACATCCAAACTTCACCTAAATTGTACCCCTATAGTGCCTTCCCTGCTACACTATAGTTAACCAAACAAAACAGTACAATTTCGAGTTGGATAGAACTGAATCTGCGCAATCAACTCAACCGAACTGCAAAGCTTCCATCTTGGGTTCCTTTGCGAGCTCGTCCTTTCTGCTTGCACTGTTCATAGCGCGTACAATGTTGTGCGGAAGCGCACATTGCGCGAGTACCTGCAAATGCATCAAGCGAAAATTGCGAAAGCAAACAAACACACGAACACACCATTCACACCCAAATGCATTCGCACACGCATACTCGTACAAACAGACGGCAGGATGTCGTGCAATGTAAATTTGCACCCAACACACTCCCCCTCAGCCTGCCGGCTGCATCCCCATCATTCCATGCTAGTTCATGCTCATTCCACTCATGCGCACACAACGCCAATGAGGCTCATCCGCAAGCCTCTTGGTGAGAAAGTCTGCTGGCTGCTGGTGAGTCTTGATGTAGATTGGATTCACCGTCCCCCTCTTCACCTCCTTACGCAGCCAGTGCCACTTGATACGCATGTGCTTGTTCAGCCCATGAAGCACAGCGTTTCTGGCCATCCCAAGAGCCCCCTTGCTATCACAAAACAGCGGCGTAGCAACTTTCTGCTCCTGGCCAATCTCCTCTAACAGCCTCCTCAGCCAAATCACCTCCTTCACCCCATGGAACATCGCCATGTACTCTGATTCTACGGAAGAGAGTGCCGTCTCCGTCTGCTTCTTGGACCTCCAACTAACAGGTCCTCCCCCAACTACGCAGATGTATCCTCCCACAGATGAGGAATCCTCCTTCTCAGAAGCCCACGTAGCATCGGTAAAGCAAGTGAGAAATAGCTTGCCTTCTCCAAGCCTCTCCCCCTTCTCTTTCAGCACCTCCACCCCTTTCTGCTTCACCTATGCAGATGCGGAGTATTGAACTCCAATGCTTGGGTGAGAGTTCAGGTACTTCACCACACGCTCAGCTGCATCCACCTGCTCCTCTGATGGATTCTGCACCACCCTAGCCAGCTGCCCAACCGAGAAAGAGATGTCGGGCCTCGTGTGAACTGCTGCGTACAAGAGGCTGCCCACCAAGGACTGAAATTGCTGCTGCTCTTCAGCTTCAACCCCTTCATCCTCTGCAGCCTTCACAAGCTTGAATTCTGCTGGCAGGGGAGTTGCAACCTTGCGCTCATTCTCAATCCCATACTTCTCCCCCAGCTCCTTGATGAACTTCTCCTGGTGCAGCTTCAACCACCTGTGATCAGGATCCCTCTCCACGTGCATCCCGAGGTAGTACTTTACCTCCCCAAGGTTCTTGCACTTGAAGTTTTCCATCAGTTGCTGCTGCACTTTCTGGATCTCCTTCATGCTGCTGCTGAAGAGAAGAATGTCGTCCACATAGACCAGAAACAGCACCAGCTTCTCCCCCTCGCTCTTGAGAAAGAGGCTCTCATCACAGCTGCTGGTCCTGAATCCCATCTCCTCTAAAACAGCTGCCAACTTCTGGTACCAGCAGCGTGGCGCCTGCTTCAAGCCGTAGATGGACTTGTTGAGCTTGCACACCCTGCCCGTACCATCCTCATACCCAGGCGGCTGCGTCATGTACACATCCTCCTCTAAAATCCCATTCAGGAATGCCGTTGAAATATCCATCTGAATGATGAATTTCCCACTAACAGCTGCATCTGCCAACAAGACACGGAGGGTAGGGGGTTTGGCAGTGGGAGCAAAGATCTCGTTGAAGTCCTGCTTCTCCTTCTGCATAAACCCCTTCGCCACCAGCCTACTCTTGTAGATGGTGACCTGCCCCTTGTCATCGGTCTTGATCCTCAGCACCCACTTGCATTGTATCGCTTTCTTCCCATCAGGCAGCACCACCAGATCCCATGTCCTATTCTCCAGCAGACTCTGGTACTCTGCATCCCTAGAAGCCAGCCACTTGTCCCTATCTGGTCCAGCTAATGCCTCCTCCATGCTAGCTGGTTCCTCTGGTGCAGGGGCAAGAAAACAGTACGCAGGCTCATCCTCCTCATCCGGGTCATAGCCATGAGGTAGAATCAGCAATGCCTCTTCGGTCCCTAGCTGCTGCTCTGCTGCATCAGTTCCTGCAGTCAGCTTCTTAGTAGCCATACGGGTACGTCCTGGCCTGGAGACGGGTGTCTCCCATCCCTTCATAACGACACCCTTCGGCTTCTTAGTTTTTTTCTGCTGCTTCTCTCCTCCCTCGGGTCCAGCAGCTCCACTAGTGCTGCCGCCAGTTTCCACACCATTTTCTCCACCAGCAGATGCCTCCTGTACCTTCTCTCCATCACCATTTCCAGCAGCTGCCTCCTCTCCCTCCTCCCACACACTAGGAGTCAGGTCCAGCTGCATGGTGATCTGCTCCATCTGCTGGGACACCCTTGCCTCCGGCTGTTTCTCCCAGCTCCCATACATCATGCCCTCAATGAATTTCACATCCCTGCTGTCAAACAACACACCCTTGGATGGTTCCCACAGCAGCCATCCCTTGCTCTTAGCAGCCAGCCCCAAATGCACACACCAGATTGCACTCGCCCCCAACTTACTGCGGTAGGTCTTGGGGACGTGGGCGACTGCCATGCAACCGAACACCCTCAGCATGTCCACCGGCGGCTTCCTCCCAAGCCACCTCTCCAAAGGCACCCACGAGTCATCCCCAACCTTGGTGAGCACCCTGTTCCTAGCGACAGTGGCGTGCCGGACAGCATGAGGCCACATAGAATTGCTCAGCCCAGATTCTATGAGCAGCGCCCTAGCTGTCTCCAGAATGGTCCGGTTTGCCCGTTCTGCTACACCATTGGACTGTGGGGTATAAGCCGTGGTCAGCTCTCTCTGGATGCCCTGCTTCTTGAGCCAGGCCGTCATTTCAGCTCCAAGGAACTCACCACCCCGGTCTGTCCTAATCCGCTTCACTACACACTCCGCCTGCTTCTCCACGAATGGCAGCCAATCGTCCCGTATCGTGGAGGCGGCGTGGTCCTTCTGCTTCAGCGGATACGCCCACATCAGCCTGCTCCAGTCATCCACAATTGTAAGAAAATACCGCTCCCCCTTGTGCCCTTGCACCGGCAGCGGCCCCACCAAGTCCATGTGGACCAGCTCCAAAGGCTTCTTGCTCCTGCCAGCCACACTATGGAAAGGGTAACGGTTGAACTTTGAAAGCAAACAGATTTCACAGTTGTCATCGGGTGGCTGTCCGTTCAGCTTCAGACCCTTAACGGCTCCATCCTTCTCCAGCTGCTTCAGCAAAGGCATTGCCACATGCCCTAAGCGCCGGTGTGCCGTTGCCCAATCTGTCTCCCCAGATCTGGCCGACACTTTCACACCAACCCCTCCAACGGCATTGCACTCCCCCTGGGATGCAGACCCCTCTCCAGCCTGCCCCCCACCATGCCACGCCAGGGCCGGCAGCTGCCACATAGATCTGTACACGTCCTTGCTCTCGTGCAGATCCCAAAGCACCCGATTGCCCAGCTTCCCCTTATAAGTGCGTGCCCCATCCGTGTTGGTGTTCACCCCAGCCTTGCCAAGCTTACGGAGGGAGATAAGGTTGGCCTTCAGGTCGGGGACGAAGAGAACGTCGTGCAGCACCACCGGCTTGCCATCCGCTCCCTTAAACGCAGCTCGTCCCGCACCAGCCACCTTCAACATGTGTCCAGAGGCGGAGCACACTTCATTGATCGGTGCAGCTCGTACTTCGTCCAGCAGGTCCTTGCGCGGCGTCATCGTCCAAGCAGCGCCTGTGTCCAACACCCAATAGTCTAGGGGGTGCAGCTCTGCTCCAACTTTGGCAGAGGCGTCTCCTTGCTCCCCCTTGTCTCCCACATGGAAGAATTGGCCCGCGGTGCGCTCCTTCTTCTTCTCCGCACCAGCGTTGCTCTTCGGGTTGTTGTCGGACGAATCAGCGACCATGTTCGCGCCGTTTTTCTGGTTCCTTCGCGCGCCACCATCCTGGTGACGATTCTGGGGGGTCCATCCATCGGGTTTCTTATAGCACAAAAACCAGGGGTGCCCTTCCTTCTCACAATACCAGCAACTCCCTTTCATTTTGCCACCAGCACCCGATTTGCCCCCACGTCCAGATTTCGAACCGCGACCCCAACCGGTACCTCCTTGTTGGTCGTTGGAGTCGTCGTCTTTCTTTGCACCGTGTCCAGCACCACCGAAGCCACGTCCTCTGCCACGTCGGCTCCCTTGCATCCCGTAGCCGCTGCTGCCGTCGTCTCCACCCCTCAGTTGGCGGCGACGGAAGTCCTCCTCCAGAATCTTCGTCCGCACCCACTCGAGCGTCCACAAGCTCTGGTTCTGCGGCAGGCTCAATCCGCTCGTAAATTGAAGCCACGATTCCGGCAGCAGCGAGAGCATCTTCAAGCACTTGGTCTGCTCCGGGTAGGTGATTCCCGCGGTCGCCAACTTCGCGTAGAGGTCGCGCATCTTGTCCAGGACTGGTTGCACCGGCTCTCCCTCGCTCAGGCGCAACGCGGACAGCTCCCTCTCCAGCATCAACGTTGCGACAACGGAGGTCGGGGCGTGCAGCTCCTTCAACACGGTCCACGCCTTCGGACCGCATTCAACCTCCGGCAGCAGGTGCATGACGTGGTGACGCTGGTTCAGCTCCAAACTCTGCGACATCAAATAGTAGCCAGCCGAGGAGCGCTCGTCCCAATCTTCCTGCAGCGTGGGGTCACTTGGTCTAGGCTCCTCCCCAATCATTAGTTTCAGCAAACCGATCTGACGGAAATATAATTGCATTTTCCAGGCCCAATCATCATAGCCCTCACCATTGAACTTCTCGACGGTGAAATTCTTCAGCACCTCCTTGACAAGCGAGCCCTGGTTTGTTCGCGCTCCCCTTGGCGCTGAAAGACCAGAATCTTGGCTGCCGCTACGATCTTGGGCTGAAGATTCACCAGCTCCCGCCGAGGTGTTGCCCGCCATAGCTACCTATAACGAGGATCACTATAACGCAGCTCTGATACCAGCTTGTTGGTGTAAGGGCCTAATAAACTCAAGCTATTAGGACTTAATCAAACTTAAAACCTCTCCTCAGGGTCACCTCCAAGGGTCCCTGGGTGCCTGGTACAAGACCAGCCCCTATCCTCGGGTCCGAGTTTGTAGAGAGAGGGATCAAGAAGGACTTAGTCAAAACAGCAAGAGTACCTTGAACGTCGCGCAGCGTGCCGTGCAGACCGTCGATCGGATTAAGCTGAGAATTCGCTATATCGAAGCTCGCTCCAAGAGCTTTAAAATGAGCCAAGTTGCCTCGCGAAAAGTTCTGCCATTACTAAGTTATGGCTCAGACGGTGTTTGCCTAGCATTAGAGTGCTAGCGTATTAGCGTTGACTCGGGTAGCATTCCGCCGTCGAATAGCGCAGAAACGAAATTCCAGCGAGGAAGGAATTCGCTTGAATCAATTTGACTATATTCAGGTACAAACAGAGAAGGATTAAATACTTCTAGCTAGCAAGGACCTTGGGAATCAACCTGGGAACAACCAGGGATGATCCCAAATAATTCCAAGCAACAGAACCAACCTGGCTGGACAAAATAGCAGGTGGTAGGTTGGTAAACAACCTCTGGTTCTGTTTTTCCAACCTGGGAAAACAACAATCAGGTTCAGGTTCTAAAAACAGAACCTGTTTTGTCTTTGCCCAACCAGCCAAATGCTGGTTCCGCTGGTTTCCCCTGGCCTTGTAGCATGCAGATACAGACAAACAACATCCAAACTTCACCTAAATTGTACCCCTATAGTGCCTTCCCTGCTACACTATAGTTAACCAAACAAAACAGTACAATTTCGAGTTGGATAGAACTGAATCTGCGCAATCAACTCAACCGAACTGCAAAGCTTCCATCTTGGGTTCCTTTGCGAGCTCGTCCTTTCTGCTTGCACTGTTCATAGCGCGTACAATGTTGTGCCGAAGCGCACATTGCGCGAGTACCTGCAAATGCATCAAGCGAAAATTGCGAAAGCAAACAAACACACGAACACACCATTCACACCCAAATGCATTCGCACACGCATACTCGTACAAACAGACGGCAGGATGTCGTGCAATGTAAATTTGCACCCAACACAAGAGGCCAGTTGGTCCAACCGGTCCATTGGACCAATAGGCTAGTTGGTCCAACCGGTGCACTGGACCAGCACGCCAGATGGTCAGACCGGTCCACTAGACCAACTGGCTAGTTGGTCCAATCGGTCCATTGGACCAACAGGCCAGTTGGTCCAACTGGTACATAGGACCAACAGGCCACTTGGTCCAACCGGTCCATTGGACCAACAGGCCAATTGGTCCAACCGGTCCGTTGGACCAACAGGCCAGTTGATCCAACTGGTCCATTTGACCAACAAGTTAGTTGGTCCAACTGGCCAGTTGGTCCAACCGACCCACTCGACCAATGGGCTAGTGGTCCAACTGGTCCACTGGACCAACAGGCCAGTTGGTCCAACCGGTCCACTAGACCAACAGGCCAGTTGGTCCAACTGGTCCACTGGACCAACAGGCCAGTTGGTTCAACCGGTCCATTGGACCAATAGGCCAGTTGGTCCAACCGGTCCACTTGACCAACAGGCCAGTTGGTCCAACCGGTCCACTGGACTTACTAGCATTGTAGTTGGTCCAACCGGTCCATTGGGCCAACAGGCCAGTTGGTCCAACCGGTCCACTGGACCAACTGGCCAGTTGGTCCAACCGGTCCACTGGACCAACTGGCCAGTTGGTCCAACCGGTCCACTAGACCAACAGGCCAATTGGTCCAACCGGTCCATTGGACCAATTGGCTATTTGGTCCAACCGTTCCATAGGACCAATGGGGCAGTTGGTCCAACCGGTCCACTAGACCAACAGGCTAGTTGGTCCAACCGGTCCACTGGACCAACTGGCCAGTTGGTCCAACTGGTCCATTGGACCAACATGCCAGTTGGTCCAACCGGTCCATTGGACCAACAGGCTAGTTGGTCCAACCAGTCCATTGGACCAACAGGCCAGTTGGTCCAACCGGTCCACTGGACCAAGATGCGGGGATAACTATTGTAACGGGAGCTAGACTACGGGCTAGGCACGGGGCAAGAGTGATCGTAGCGTTCGTTCGTTCCTTAGTCGTTTCCAAGTGCTAACACTGCTTAAGAGTTTCACTAGGAAAAAATGACAAAAAAAAAGTTCAGAATGATTGCATCAACATTGGCAACACAGACTACACCAGACTTACCAAGGTTGCTGGTCGACTGCCAGCGCAGCACGGTTGCAGAGTCGCGGCTTGCCAATGTTGCAAGTCCGCGGTGTGCCAACGCTGTTGGGTGCAAATTCACTTTGCACGACATCCTGCCGTCTGTTTGTACGAGTATGCGTGTGCGAATGCATTTGCATGTGAATGGTGTGTTCGTGTGTTTGTTTGCTTTTGCATTTTTCGGTTGAAGCTTTTGCAGGTACTCGCGCAATGTGCGCTTCCGCACAACATTGTACGCGCTATGAACAGTGCAAGCAGAAAGGACGAGCTCGCAAAGGAACCCAAGATGGAAGCTTTGCAGTTCGGTTGAATTGATTGCGCAGATTCAGTTCTATCCAACTCGAAATTGTACTGTATTGTTTAGTTGACTATAGTGTAGCAGGGCAGGCACTATAGGGGTACAATTTAGGTGAAGGTTGGATGTTGTTTGTCTGTATCTGCATGCTACAAGGCCAGGGGAAACCAGCGGAACCAGCATTTGGCTGGTTGGGCAAAGACAAAACAGGTTCTGTTTTTAGAACCTGAACCTAGTTGTTGTTTTCCCAGGTTGGAAAAACAGAACCAGAGGTTGTTTACCAACCTACCACCTGCTATTTTGTCCAGCCAGGTTGGTTCTGTTGCTTGGAATTATTTGGGATCATCCCTGGTTGTTCCCAGGTTGATTCCCAAGGTCCTTGCTAGCTAGAACTATTTCGTCCTTCTCTGTTTGTACCTAGATATAGTCAATTGATTCATGCGAATTCCTTCCTCGCTGGAATTTTGTTTCTACGCGGTTCGTTGGCGGAATGCTACCCGAGTCAACGCTAGTACGCTAGCACTCTAATGCTAGGCAAACGCTGTCCGAGCCATAACTTCGTAATGGCAGAACTTTTCGCAAGGCAACTTGGCTCATTTTAAGGCTCTTGGAGCGAGCTTCGATATAGCGAATTCTCAGCTTAATCCGATCGACGGTCTGCACGGCACGCTGCGCGACGTTCAAGGTACTCTCGCTATTTTGGCTAAGTCATTCTTGGTTCCTCTCTCTACAAACTCGGACCCGAGAATAGGGGCTGGTCTTGTACCAGGCACCCAGGGACCCTTGGAGGTGACCCCGAGGAGAGGTTTTCAGTTTGATTAAGTCTCAATAGCTTGAGTTTATTAGGCCCTTACACCAACAAGCTGGTATCAGAGCTGCGTTATAGTGATCCTCGTTATAGGTAGCTATGGCGGGCAACACCTCGGCGGGAGCTGGTGAATCTTCAGCCCAAGATCGTAGCGGCAGCCAAGATTCTGGTGTTTCAGCGCCAAGGGGAGCGCGAACAAGCCAGGGCTCGCTGATCAAGGAGGTGCTGAAAAACTTCACCGTCGAGAAGTTCAATGGTGAGGGCTATGATGATTGGGCCTGGAAAATGCAATTGTATTTCCGTCAGATCGGTTTGCTGAAACTAATGATTGGGGAGGAGCCTAGACCGAGTGACCCCGCCCTTCAGGAAGATTGGGACGAGCGCGCCTCGGCTGGCTACTATTTGATGTCGCAGAGTTTGGAGCTGAACCAGCATCACCACGTCATGCACCTGCTGCCGGAGGTTGAATGCGGTCCGAAGGCGTGGACCGTGTTGAAGGAGCTGCACGCCCCGACCTCCGTTGTCGCAACGTTGATGCTGGAGAGGGAGCTGTCCGCGTTGCGCTTGAGCGAGGGAGAGCCGGTGCAACCTGTCCTGGACAAGATGCGCGACCTCTACGCGAAGTTGGCGACCACGGGAATCACCTACCCGGAGCAGACCAAGTGCTTGAAGATGCTCTCGCTGCTGCCTGAATCGTGGCTTCAATTCACGAGCGGATTGAGCCTGCCGCAGAACCAGAGCTCGTGGACGCTCGAGTGGGTGCGGACAAAGATTCTGGAGGAGGACTTCCGTCGCCGCCAACTAAGGGGTGGAGACGACGGCAGCAGCGGCTACGGGATGCAAGGGAGCCGACGTGGCAGAGGACGTGGCTTCGGTGGTGCTGGACGCGGTGCAAAGAAAGACGACGACTCCAACGACCAACAAGGAGGTATCGGTTGGGGTCGCGGTGCAAAATCTGGACGTGGGGGCAAGTCGGGTGCTGGTGGCAAAATGAAAGGGAGTTGCTGGTACTGTGAGAAGGAAGGGCATCCCTGGTTTTTGTGCTATAAGAAACCCGATGGATGGACCCCCCAGAATCGTCACCAGGATGGCGGCGCGCGGAGGAACCAGAAAAACGGCACCAACATGGTCGCTGATTCGTCCGACAACAACCCGAAGGGCAACGGCGGTGCGGAGAAGAAGAAGGAGCGCACCGCGGGCCAATTCTTCCATGTGGGAGACAAGGGGGAGCAAGGAGACGCATCTGCTAAGGTTGGAGCAGAGCTGCACCCCCTGGACTATTGGGTGTTGGACACAGGCGCTGCTTGGACGATGACGCCGCGCAAGGATCTGCTGGACGACGTACGCGCTGCACCGATTAACGAGGTGTGCTCTGCCTCTGGACACATGTTGAAGGTGGCTGGTGCGGGACGAGCTGCGTTCAAGGGAGCGGATGGCAAGCCGGTGGTGCTGCACGACGTTCTCCTCGTCCCGGATCTGAAGGCCAACCTTATCTCCCTCCGTAAGCTTGGCAAGGCTGGGGTGAACACCAACACGGATGGGGCTCGCACTTATAAGGGGAAGCTGGGCAATCGGGTACTTTGGGATCTGCACGAGAGCAAGGACGTGTACAGATCTATGTGGCAGCTGCCGGCGCTGGCGTGGCACGGTGGGGGGCAGGCTGGAGAGGGGTCTGCATCCCAGGGGGAGTGCAACGCCGTTGGAGGGGTAGGTGTGAAAGTGTCGGCCAGATCTGGGGAGACAGATTGGGCAACGGCACATCGACGCTTGGGGCATGTGGCAATGCCCTTGCTGAAGCAGCTGGAGAAGGATGGAGCCGTTAAGGGTCTGAAGCTGAACGGACAGCCACCCGATGATAACTGTGAAATCTGTTTGCTCTCAAAGTTTACCCGTTTCCCCTTCCATAGTGTGGCTGGCAGGAGCAAGAAGCCTTTGGAGCTGGTCCACATGGACTTGGTGGGGCCGCTGCCGGTTCAGGGGCACAAGGGGGAGCGGTACTTTCTGACCATAGTGGATGATTGGAGCAGACTCATGTGGGCGTATCCGCTGAAGCAGAAAGATCACGCCGCCTCCACGATTCGGGACGATTGGCTGCCGTTCGTGGAGAAGCAAGCAGAGTGTGTGGTGAAGCGGATTAGGACAGACCGGGGTGGTGAGTTCCTTGGAGCTGAGATGACGGCTTGGCTCAAGAAGCAGGGCATCCAGAGGGAGCTGACCACGGCTTACACCCCACAGTCGAACGGTGTAGCAGAACGGGCAAACCGGACAATTCTGGAGACAGCTAGGGCGCTGCTCATAGAATCTGGGCTGAGCAACTCGATGTGGCCCCATGCTGTCCGGCACGCCACCGTCGCTAGGAACAGGGTGCTCACTAAGGTTGGGGATGACTCGTGGGTGCCGTTGGAGAGGTGGCTTGGGAGGAAGCCGCCGGTGGACATGCTGAGGGTGTTTGGCTGCATGGCAGTCGCCCACGTCCCCAAGACCTACCGCAGTAAGTTGGGGGCGAGCGCAATCTGGTGTGTGCATTTGGGGCTGGCTGCTGAGAGCAAGGGATGGCTGCTGTGGGAACCATCCAAGGGTGTGTTGTTTGACAGCAAGGATGTGAAATTCATTGAGGGCATGATGTATGGAAGCTGGGAGAAACAGCCGGAGGCAAGGGTGTCCCAGCAGATGGAGCAAATCACCATGCAGCTGGACCTGGCTCCTAGTGTGTAGGAGGAGGGAGAGGAGGCAGCTGCAGGGGGTGGTGATGGAGCGAGGGTACAGGAGGCACCTGCTGGTGGAGAAAATGGTGTGGAGACTGGCGGTAGCACTAGTGAAGCTGCTGGATCCGAGGGAGGAAAGCAGCAGCAGGGGAAAACTAAGAAGCCGAAGGGTGTCGTTATGAAGGGATGGGAGACACCCGTCTCCAAGCCAGGACGTACCCGTATGGCTACTAAGAAGCTGACTGCAGGAACTGATGCAGCAGAGCAGCAACTAGGGACCGAGGAGGCATTGCTGATTCTACCGCATGGCTATGACCCGGATGAGGAGGATGAGCCTGCGTACTGTTTTCTTGCCCCTGCACCAGAGGAACCAGCTAGCATGGAGGAGGCATTAGCTGGACCAGATAGGGACAAGTGGCTGGCTTCTAGGGATGCTGAGTACCAGAGCCTGCTGGAGAATGGGACTTGGGAACTAGTGGTGCTGCCTGAGGGAAAGAAAGCGGTACAATGCAAGTGGGTGCTAAGGATCAAGACTGACGACAAGGGGCAGGTCACCATCTACAAGAGTAGGTTGGTGGCTAAGGGGTTTATGCAGAAGGAGAAGCAGAACTTCAACGAGATCTTTGCTCCCACTGTCAAACCCCCTACCCTCCGTGTCTTGTTGGCAGATGCAGCTGTTAGTGGGAAATTCATCATGCAGATGGATATATCAACTGCATTTCTCAACGGCATTTTAGAGGAGGAGGTATTCATGACGCAGCCGCCTGGGTATGAGGATGGTACGGGCAGGGTGTGCAAGCTGAAAAAGTCAATCTACGGCTTGAAGCAGGCGCCACGCTGCTGGTACCAGAGGTTGGCAGCTGTTTTAGAGGAGATAGGATTCAGGACCAGCAGCTGTGATGAAAGCCTCTTTCTCAAGGGCGAGGGGGAGAAGCTGGTGCTGTTTTTGGTCTACGTGGACGACATTCTTCTCTTCAGCAGCAGCATGAAGGAGATCCAAAAAATTCAGCAGCAGCTGATGGAGAACTTCAAGTGCAAGAACCTTGGGGAGGTAAAATACTACCTCGGGATGCATGTGGAGAGGGATCCAGATCACAGGTGGTTGAAGCTGCACCAGGAAAAGTTCATCAAGGAGCTGGGGGAGAAGTATGGGATTGAGAATGAGCGCAAGGTTGCAACTCCCCTGCCAGCAGAATTCAAGCTTGTGAAGGCTGCAGAGGATGAAGGGGTTGAAGCCGAGGAGCAGCAGCAATTCCAGTCCTTGGTGGGCAGCCTCTTGTATGCAGCAGTTCACACGAGGCCCGACATCTCTTTCTCAGTTGGGCAGCTGGCTAGGGTGGTGCAGAATCCATCAGAGGAGCAGGTGGATGCAGCTGAGCGCGTGGTGAAGTATCTGAACTCCCACCCAAGCATTGGAGTTCAATACTCCGCATCTGCACAGGTGAAGCAGAAAGGGGTTGAGGTGCTGAAAGAGAAAGGGGAGAGGCTTGGAGAAGGCAAGCTCTTTCTCACTTGCTTTACTGATGCTACTTGGGCTTCTGAGAAGGAAGATTCCTCATCTGTGGGAGGATACATTTGCGTAGTTGGGGGAGGACCTGTTAGTTGGAGGTCCAAGAAGCAGACGGAGACGGCACTCTCTTCCGTGGAATCAGAGTACATGGCAATGTTTCATGGGGTGAAGGAGGTGATTTGGCTGAGGAGGCTGTTAGAGGAGATTGGCCAGGAGCAGAAGGTTGCTACGCCGCTGTTTTGTGATAGCAAGGGGGCTCTTGGGATGGCCAGGAACGCTGTGCTTCATGGGCTGAACAAGCACATGCGTATCAAATGGCACTGGCTGCGTAAGGAGGTGAAGAGAGGGACAGTGAATCCGATCTACGTCAAGACTCACCAGCAGCCAGCATACTTTCTCACCAAGAGGCTTGCGGATGAGCCTCATTGGCGTTGTGTGCGCATGAGTGGAATGAGCATGAACTAGCATGGAATGATGGAAATGCAGCCGGCAGGCTGAGGGGGAGTGTGTTGGGTGCAAATTCACTTTGCACGACATCCTGCCGTCTGTTTGTACGAGTATGCGTGTGCGAATGCATTTGCGTGTAAATGGTGTGTTCGTGTGTTTGTTTGCTTTTGCAATTTTCGGTTGAAGCTTTTGCAGGTACTCGCGCAATGTGCGCTTCCGCACAACATTGTACGCGCTATGAACAGTGCAAGCAGAAAGGACGAGCTCGCAAAGGAACCCAAGATGGAAGCTTTGCAGTTCGGTTGAATTGATTGCGCAGATTCAGTTCTATCCAGCTCGAAATTGTACTGTATTGTTTAGTTGACTATAGTGTAGCAGGGCAGGCACTATAGGGGTACAATTTAGGTGAAGGTTGGATGTTGTTTGTCTGTATCTGCATGCTACAAGCCCAGGGGAAACCAGCGGAACCGGCATTTGGCTGGTTGGGCAAAGACAAAACAGGTTCTGTTTTTAGAACCTGAACCTGGTTGTTGTTTTCCCAGGTTGGAAAAACAGAACCAGAGGTTGTTTACCAACCTACCACCTGCTATTTTGTCCAGCCAGGTTGGTTCTGTTTCTTGGAATTATTTGGGATCATCCCTGGTTCTTCCCCAGGTTGATTCCCAAGGTCCTTGCTAGCTAGAACTATTTAGTCCTTCTCTGTTTGTACCTGGATATAGTCAATTGATTCATGTGAATTCCTTCCTCGCTGGAATTTCGTTTCTACGCGGTTCGTTGGCGGAATGCTACCCGAGTCAACACTAGTACGCTAGCACTCTAATGCTAGGCAAACGCCGTCCGAGCCATAACTTTGTAATGGCAAAACTTTTCGCGAGGCAACTTGGCTCATTTTAAAGCTCTTGGAGCGAGCTTCGATATAGCGAATTCTCAGCTTAATCCAATCGACGGTCTGCACGTCACGCTGCGCGACGTTCAAGGTACTCTCGCTATTTTGGCTAAGTCATTCTTGGTTCCTCTCTCTACAAACTCGGACCCGAGGATAGGGGCTGGTCTTGTACCAGGCACCCAGGGACCCTTGGAGGTGACCCCGAGGAGAGGTTTTAAGTTTGATTAAGTCTTAATAGCTTGAGTTTATTAGGCCCTTAAACCAACAAACGCTGCAGCAAGTAGGCTGCACAGCATTGCACCCGCCTGACAACGGTGCACCAGCTTCGCAGGTGCGTGCAGCTGGTTGGTGCCCAACTCCCCGTCACACGCCCAGCGCAGACACTCCACTCGTGACGGCGCCCACCAGCCACGTCGACCTCGGGATACCACCCCCGAGGTCGTCCTCGCAGAAACCACCCCGGCGACTTCCGCACAAATCGCCCGAGTATCCTGCGCTCCCGCGGCTCCTGCAGTCCCGTGGTCTCCCGCGGTCCCATGGTCTCCCGCGGCCTCCCGCGGCCTTCAGCCATTCCCGCGGTCCCGTGGCCTCCCGCGGTACCCGCGGCCTTCCGCGGTCCCCCGCGGTTCCCGCGGTCCCATGGCCTCTCGCGGCCTCCCGCGGCCTTCTGCGGTTCCCCGCGGTCGTCGAGGTCGGCTCCGCCCAAGCGAGGACGGGACCAAACACCACTCCCTTGACACTCCCCTGCAGCATTCACGCTTGGGCCCCCCCCCCAGCCCACACGGCAGCACTGCTCAAAGGATAGCCCGTCGGCGTGCACACAACGCACAGCACGCCGGTCACCACACCAGCCATGCAAGAAGGCATGGCACCTACTGCTGCACGTCGTTGTCGCCGTCGCCCACGTCGGCCAGCCGCACTTGGCCGATTGCGACGGAGCACCGGTTGAAGGTCGAATAGTGCAGCGCCTTCGTCAAAAAGTCAGCTGGCTGCTCCGTGGTCGGGATGTATTGCAGCGAAAACTTCCCGCGCTTCACCATGTGCTGCAGCCAGGCCTGTCGCCGCTCCATGTGCTTGAGGTTGCCCGTCAACCCCATGCCCTCGGCGACCGTGATGGCCGACTTGTTGTCCACCCGGAGGACAGTCGGCTTCCCGGCGTCCAGCTGCGAGAACTCCGCAAGTAGGAAGTGAAGGCGACGTCCCTCCTTGCCGGCTTCGACGGCCGCCACGTACTCCGACTCGGTCAACGACAGCGTCGCGCACTTGATGCGCTGGCTCGACCAAGAGACCGCGGCCCCTCCGTAGACGAACACGTAGCAGCCCGTGCTCATCCGGTTACCTTGTCGTCGCCGATGTTAAAGTACAGAGCCTCGTCGACTTGGCTCTTCTTCCACCCGGCGCCGACCAACACGTCGTTGAGCGCCTTGTACCACAGCAGCGGCGACTGCTTCAGCCCGTAGAGGCACTTCAGCAGCTTGCACACCCGGCCGGTCCCGTCGTTGAAGTAGTCCGGCTGGTACATGTACAGCACGCGGTCGAGCTTGCTCTGCAAAAAGGCGTTCTTCATGTCCAGCTGCATCAGGTTGAAGTCGAGGACGGCGACGATGCTGAGGAAAATCCTCAGCGTGACGTAGCTGCTCACCGGCGCGTACGTCTCGTCGTAGTCAGCGCCATACACCTGCGTGAAGCCTTTCACGACCAATCTCGCCTTCTCGCGCTCGACGGTGTCGTCGATGCGGTACTTCGTCGTCAGCAACCATCGGTTCTTCATGATGTTGACCCCGGGTGGGCGTTCGACCAGCTCCCACGTGCCCATGTTGATGAGGCTGCGGATCTCTTCTTCCATGGCGGCCTTCACCGCCGGACCCTTCCAGCTCGCCAGCGCCTCCTTCACCGTCATCGTCGCGATGTCCCAACGGTGCTCGGGGTCGGCGTGCATATCGGGGTCGAGCTCGGGAAACTCCTCATCATCCGCGGCGTCGTCGTACGCCAGGTCATCGTCATCAACGTCGTACACCGTGGTGAAGGCAGCAGGGACGAAAATATTAGGCGGCCGACGAAGTCGGCCTGTCCGCCGTGGCAAAGTCTGGACTTCCACCACATCGCTGTTGGTGGACTCCTCGCAGTCCCGCAGTTCCGCGGCCCCCCGCGGTCCCGCGGTCCCGCGGTCGGCGCCCGCAGTCTCGCAGCCCCCGCGGTTACTGCCCTCAGCGTCCGGCTGCACCACGGTCGGCGACCTTGCCAGCTGCTCCGCGGGCTCCTCTGCGGTCTCCTCCGCGGTCTCCGCGATCTCTAAAGTTGGCTGCACCTCCGCGGCCCGCTTTTCCGCGACTGCATAGCTGGGTGTCATGCTCTTGGCCGGCGCCACAAGCGACGCCCCATTGCTCCCCTCATCGCCGGAGGCCGACACCGTAGTCAGGCCACGCAGGTCGACGGGAAGGGGACGGGAAGAAGGGGCAGGGGAAGGCGAGGCAGGGGCGACTGCGGCATCCCCATCATCCTGCTCACCGACCGCAGCGAGCAGAGGAAGCGTTGCCGTCGAGGTGTCCGTAGGCGGGTTGGCCCGCGTCCGTCTTGACGCTGGCCCGAGTTCCGACTTCCACACCTCCAGCGACATCGTCTCGTAGAACACCACGTCCGACGTGGTGACCACCCGGTTGGCGGCAATGTCGAGGAGCTCCCAGCCTTTGCTCTCCTCCGACACGCCGAGGTGAAGGCCCCACCGGGCCTTCGGCTTCAGCTTCCCACCGCGCTGCTGCTCGGGGACGAGAAACTGCGCCATGCAGCCCCACACCCGCGCCATCGACAAGTCGGGCTTCTGCCCGGTGAGGAGCTGGTACGGCGTCGTCCCCGGTGGCAGCGTCGACCGCTCCAGGCAATTGCGAACCCAGACGACCAGCCGCAGAGCAAGATGCCACCAGTGGTGCTGCACGCCCATGTGCAGCAGCATCATCCGCACCGACTCCACCACCGTCCTCATCTCCCGCTCCGCCATGCCATTCTGCTGCGGGGTGTACGGGCATGTCAATTTGTAGACGATCCCCTTGCCGTCCACGAAGGCGGTGAAGTCCTTCCCGAGGAACTCCCCTCCGCGGTCAGAACGCAGTTGCAGCACCGAGTTCTTCGCCTGCCGCTCCACTAGAACCAGCCACTGCTGGAACTCCCGCAGCACGTCGGACTTCTTGGCGACCGGCCTCACCCACACGTAGCGGGTCTTGCGGTCCTTCAGCAGCAAGAAGTACAGGCTGCCATCCTTGGCAGCCACGCGGAACGGCCCGCACAGGTCGATGTGCACAACGGCCAGCACGTCAGCAGCGTCGGAGCCCTGGTCGGGGAAGGTGTGCCGCGCCAGAGTCGCGGCTTGCCAATGTTGCAAGTCCGCGGTGTGCCAACGCTGCAGCAAGTCGGCTGCACAGCATTGCACCCGCCTGACAACGGTGCACCAGCTTCGCAGGTGCGTGCAGCTGGTTGGTGCCCGACTCTCCGTCACACGCCCAGCGCAGACACTCCACTCGTGACGGCGCCCACCAGCCACGTCGACCTCGGGATACCACCCCCGAGGTCGTCCTCGCAGAAACCACCCTGGCGACTTCCGCACACATCGCCCGAGTATCCTGGTCGACCGGGTATCCATAGGACCAACAGACCAGTTGGTCCAACCGGTCCACTGGACCAACAGGCCAGTTGGTCCAACCGGTCCACTGGACCAACAGGCCAGTTGGTCCAACCGGTCCACTGGACCAACAGGCCAGTTGGTCCAACAGGTCCACTGGACCAACAGGCCAGTTGGTCCAACCGATCCATTGGACCAACAGGCGAGTTGGTCCAACCGGTCCACTGGACCAAAAGGCTAGTTGGTCCAACCGGTCCATTGGACCAGCACGCCAATTGGTCCAACCGGTCCACTGGACCAACCGGCCAATTGGTCCAAGCGGCCCACTTGACCAACTGGCGAGTTGGTCCATCCGGTCCATTGGACCAGCACGCCTGATGGTCCGACCGGTCCACTCGATCAACAGGCCAGTTGGTCCAACCGGTCCATTGGACCAACACGCCAGTTGGTCCAACCGGTCCACTTGACCAACTTGCCAGTCGGTCCAACCGGTCCATTGGACCAACACGCCAGTTGGTCCAACCGGTCCACTTGACCAACTTGCCAGTCGGTCCAACCGGTCCATGGGACCAGCACGCCAGATGGTCCAACCGGTGCACTAGACCAACAGGCCAGTCGGTCCAACCGGTCCATTGGACCAACAAGCCAGTTGGTCCAACCGGTCCATTGGACCAACAGGCCAGTTGGTCCAACCGATCCACTGGACCAACAGGCTAGTTGGTCCAACCGGTCCATTGGACCAACACGCCAATTGGTCCAACCGGTCCACTGGACCAACCGGCCAGTTGGTCCAACCGATCCACTGGACCAACAGGCGAGGCCCACTTGACCAACTGTCCAGTTTGTCCAACCTGTCCATTGGACCAGCACGCCAGATGGTCCAACCGGTCCACTGGACCAACAGGCCAGTTGGTCCAACCGGTCCACTGGACCAACAGGCCAGTTGGTCCAACCGGTCCACTGGACCAAGAGGCCAGTTGGTCCAACCGGTCCACTCGACCAAATGGCGAGTTGGTCCAACCGGTCCACTGGACCAACAGGCTAGTTGGTCCAACCGGTCCATTGGACCAGCACGCCAATTGGTCCAACCGGTCCACTGGACCAACTGGCCAGTTGGTCCAACCGGTCCATAGGACCAACAAGCCAGTTGGTCCAACCGGTCCACTAGACCAACAGGCTAGTTGGTCCAACCGGTCCACTGGACCAACAGGCTAGTTGGTCCAACCGGTCCACTGGACCAACTGGCCAGTTGGTCCAACCGGTCCACTGGACCAACAGGCCTGTTGGTCCAACCAGTCCAACCGGTCCATTGGACCTGCATGCCAGATGGTCCGACCGGTCCACTAGACCAACAGGCCAGTTGGTCCAACCGGTCCACTTGACCAACTTGCCATTTGGTCCAACCGGTCCATTGGACCAACAGGCCAGTTGGTCCAACCGGTCCATGGGACCAACAGGCCAGTTGGTCCAACTGGTCCACTGGACCAACAGGCCAGTTGGTCCAACTGGTCCACCATGCCACGCCAGGGCCGGCAGCTGCCACATAGATCTGTACACGTCCTTGCTCTCGTGCAGATCCCAAAGCATCCGATTGCCCAGCTTCCCCTTATAAGTGCGTGCCCCATCCGTGTTAGTGTTCACCCCAGCCTTGCCAAGCTTACGGAGGGAGATAAGGTTGGCCTTCAGGTCGGGGACGAAGAGAACGTCGTGCAGCACCACCGGCTTGCCATCCGCTCCCTTAAACGCAGCTCGTCCCGCACCAGCCACCTTCAACATGTGTCCAGAGGCGGAGCACACTTCATTGATCGGTGCAGCTCGTACTTCGTCCAGCAGGTCCTTGCGCGGCGTCATCGTCCAAGCAGCGCCTGTGTCCAACACCCAATAGTCTAGGGGGTGCAGCTCTGCTCCAACTTTGGCAGAGGCGTCTCCTTGCTCCCCCTTGTCTCCTACATGGAAGAATTGGCCCGCGGTGCGCTCCTTCTTCTTCTCCGCACCGCCGTTGCCCTTCGGGTTGTTGTCGGACGAATCAGCGACCATGTTGGCGCCGTTTTTCTGGTTCCTCCGCGCACCGCCATCCTGGTGACGATTCTGGGGGGTCCATCCATCGGGTTTCTTATAGCACAAAAACCAGGGGTGCCCTTCCTTCTCACAATACCAGCAACTCCCTTTCATTTTGCCACCAGCACCCGACTTGCCCCCACGTCCAGATTTCGCACCGCGACCCCAACCGGTACCTCCTTGTTGGTCGTTGGAGTCGTCGTCTTTCTTTGCACCGCGTCCAGCACCACCGAAGCCACGTCCTCTGCCACGTCGGCTCCCTTGCATCCCGTAGCCGCTGCTGCCGTCGTCTCCACCCCTCAGTTGGCGGCGACGGAAGTCCTCCTCCAGAATCTTCGTCCGCACCCACTCGAGCGTCCACAAGCTCTGTTGGGTGCAAATTTACATTGCACGACATCCTGCCGTCTGTTTGTACGAGTATGCGTGTGCGAATGCATTTGGGTGTGAATGGAATGTTCGTGTGTTTGTTTGCTTTCGCAATTTTCGCTTGATGCATTTGCAGGTACTCGCGCAATGTGCGCTTCGGCACAACATTGTACGCGCTATGAACAGTGCAAGCAGAAAGGACGAGCTCGCAAAGGAACCCAAGATGGAAGCTTTGCAGTTCGGTTGAGTTGATTGCGCAGATTCAGTTCTATCCAACTCGGAATTGTACTGTTTTGTTTGGTTAACTATAGTGTAGCAGGGAAGGCACTATAGGGGTACAATTTAGGTGAAGGTTGGATGTTGTTTGTCTGTATCTGCATGCTACAAGGCCAGGGGAAACCAGCGGAACCAGCATTTGGCTGGTTGGGCAAAGACAAAACAGGTTCTGTTTTTAGAACCTGAACCTGGTTGTTGTTTTCCCAGGTTGGAAAAACAGAACCAAAGGTTGTTTACCAACCTACCACCTGCTATTTTGTCCAGCCAGGTTGGTTCTGTTGCTTGGAATTATTTGGGATCATCCCTGGTTGTTCCCAGGTTGATTCCCAAGGTCCTTGCTAGCTAGAACTATTTATTCCTTCTCTGTTTGTACCTGAATATAGTCAAATTGATTCATGTGAATTCCTTCCTCGCTGGAATTTCGTTTCTACGCGGTTCGTTGGCGGAATGCTACCCGAGTCAACGCTAGTACGCTAGCACTCTAATGCTAGGCAAACACCGTCTGAGCCATAACTTCGTAATGGCAGAACTTTTCGCGAGGCAACTTGGCTCATTTTAAAGCTCTTGGAGCGAGCTTCGATATAGCGAATTCTCAGCTTAATCCGATCGACGGTCTGCACGGCACGCTACGCGACGTTCAAGGTACTCTTGCTGTTTTGACTAAGTCCTTCTTGATCCCTCTCTCTACAAACTCGGACCCGAGGATAGGGGCTGGTCTTGTACCAGGCACCCAGGGACCCTTGGAGGTGACCCCGAGGAGAGGTTTTAAGTTTGATTAAGTCCTAATAGCTTGAGTTTATTAGGCCCTTACACCAACAAGCTGGTATCAGAGCCGCGTTATAGTGATCCTCGTTATAGGTAGCTATGGCGGGCAACACCTCGGCGGGAGCTGGTGAATCTTCAGCCCAAGATCGTAGCGGCAGCCAAGATTCTGGTCTTTCAGCGCCAAGGGGAGCGCGAACAAACCAGGGCTCGCTTGTCAAGGAGGTGCTGAAGAATTTCACCGTCGAGAAGTTCAATGGTGAGGGCTATGATGATTGGGCCTGGAAAATGCAATTATATTTCCGTCAGATCGGTTTGCTGAAACTAATGATTGGGGAGGAGCCTAGACCGAGTGACCCCACGCTGCAGGAAGATTGGGACGAGCGCTCCTCGGCTGGCTACTATTTGATGTCGCAGAGTTTGGAGCTGAACCAGCGTCACCACGTCATGCACCTGCTGCCGGAGGTTGAATGCAGTCCGAAGGCGTGGACCGTGTTGAAGGAGCTGCACGCCCCGACCTCCGTTGTCGCAACGTTGATGCTGGAGAGGGAGCTGTCCGCGTTGCGCCTGAGCGAGGGAGAGCCGGTGCAACCAGTCCTGGACAAGATGCGCGACCTCTACGCGAAGTTGGCGACCGCGGGAATCACCTACCCGGAGCAGACCAAGTGCTTGAAGATGCTCTCGCTGCTGCCAGAATCGTGGCTTCAATTTACGAGCGGATTGAGCCTGCCGCAGAACCAGAGCTTGTGGACGCTCGAGTGGGTGCGGACGAAGATTCTGGAGGAGGACTTCCGTCGCCGCCAACTGAGGGGTGGAGACGACGGCAGCAGCGGCTACGGGATGCAAGGGAGCCGACGTGGCAGAGGACGTGGCTTCGGTGGTGCTGGACGCGGTGCAAAGAAAGACGACGACTCCAACGACCAACAAGGAGGTACCGGTTGGGGTCGCGGTGCGAAATCTGGACGTGGGGGCAAGTCGGGTGCTGGTGGCAAAATGAAAGGGAGTTGCTGGTATTGTGAGAAGGAAGGGCACCCCTGGTTTTTGTGCTATAAGAAACCCGATGGATGGACCCCCCAGAATCGTCACCAGGATGGCGGCGCGCGGAGGAACCAGAAAAACGGCGCCAACATGGTCGCTGATTCGTCCGACAACAACCCGAAGGGCAACGGCGGTGCGGAGAAGAAGAAGGAGCGCACCGCGGGCCAATTCTTCCATGTGGGAGACAAGGGGGAGCAAGGAGACGCCTCTGCCAAAGTTGGAGCAGAGCTGCACCCCCTAGACTATTGGGTGTTGGACACAGGCGCTGCTTGGACGATGACGCCGCGCAAGGACCTGCTGGACGAAGTACGAGCTGCACCGATCAATGAAGTGTGCTCCGCCTCTGGACACATGTTGAAGGTGGCTGGTGCGGGACGAGCTGCGTTTAAGGGAGCGGATGGCAAGCCGGTGGTGCTGCACGACGTTCTCTTCGTCCCCGACCTGAAGGCCAACCTTATCTCCCTCCGTAAGCTTGGCAAGGCTGGGGTGAACACCAACACGGATGGGGCACGCACTTATAAGGGGAAGCTGGGCAATCGGGTGCTTTGGGATCTGCACGAGAGCAAGGACGTGTACAGATCTATGTGGCAGCTGCCGGCCCTGGCGTGGCATGGTGGGGGGCAGGCTGGAGAGGGGTCTGCATCCCAGGGGGAGTGCAATGCCGTTGGAGGGGTTGGTGTGAAAGTGTCGGCCAGATCTGGGGAGACAGATTGGGCAACGGCACACCGGCGCTTAGGGCATGTGGCAATGCCTTTGCTGAAGCAGCTGGAGAAGGATGGAGCCGTTAAGGGTCTGAAGCTGAACGGACAGCCACCCGATGGCAACTGTGAAATCTGTTTGCTTTCAAAGTTCACCCGTTTCCCTTTCCATAGTGTGGCTGGCAGGAGCAAGAAGCCTTTGGAGCTGGTCCACATGGACTTGGTGGGGCCGCTGCCGGTGCAAGGGCACAAGGGGGAGCGGTATTTTCTTACAATTGTGGATGACTGGAGCAGGCTGATGTGGGCGTATCCGCTGAAGCAGAAGGACCACGCCGCCTCCACGATACGGGACGATTGGCTGCCATTCGTGGAGAAGCAGGCGGAGTGTGTAGTGAAGCGGATTAGGACAGACCGGGGTGGTGAGTTCCTTGGAGCTGAAATGACGGCCTGGCTCAAGAAGCAGGGCATCCAGAGAGAGCTGACCACGGCTTATACCCCACAGTCCAATGGTGTAGCAGAACGGGCAAACCGGACCATTCTGGAGACAGCTAGGGCGCTGCTCATAGAATCTGGGCTGAGCAATTCTATGTGGCCTCATGCTGTCCGGCACGCCACTGTCGCTAGGAACAGGGTGCTCACCAAGGTTGGGGATGACTCGTGGGTGCCGTTGGAGAGGTGGCTTGGGAGGAAGCCGCCGGTGGATATGCTGAGGGTGTTTGGCTGCATGGCAGTCGCCCACGTCCCCAAGACCTACTGCAGTAAGTTGGGGGCGAGTGCAATCTGGTGTGTGCATTTGGGGCTGGCTGCTGAGAGCAAGGGATGGCTGCTGTGGGAACCATCCAAGGGTGTGTTGTTTGACAGCAGGGATGTGAAATTCATTGAGGGCATGATGTATGGGAGCTGGGAGAAACAGCCGGAGGCAAGGGTGTCCCAGCAGATGGAGCAGATCACCATGCAGCTGGACCTGACTCCTAGTGTGTGGGAGGAGGGAGAGGAGGCAGCTGCTGGAAATGGTGATGGAGAGAAGGTACAGGAGGCATCTGCTGGTGGAGAAAATGGTGTGGAAACTGGCGGCAGCACTAGTGGAGCTGCTGGACCCGAGGGAGGAGAGAAGCAGCAGGGAAAAACTAAGAAGCCGAAGGGTGTCGTTATGAAGGGATGGGAGACACCCGTCTCCAGGCCAGGACGTACCCGTATGGCTACTAAGAAGCTGACTGCAGGAACTGATGCAGCAGAGCAGCAGCTAGGGACCGAAGAGGCATTGCTGATTCTACCTCATGGCTATGACCCGGATGAGGAGGATGAGCCTGCGTACTGTTTTCTTGCCCCTGCACCAGAGGAACCAGCTAGCATGGAGGAGGCATTAGCTGGACCAGATAGGGACAAGTGGCTGGCTTCTAGGGATGCTGAGTACCAGAGTCTGCTGGAGAATAGGACATGGGATCTGGTGGTGCTGCCTGATGGGAAGAAAGCGATACAATGCAAGTGGGTGCTGAGGATCAAGACCGATGACAAGGGGCAGGTCACCATCTACAAGAGTAGGCTGGTGGCGAAGGGGTTTATGCAGAAGGAGAAGCAGGACTTCAACGAGATCTTTGCTCCCACTGCCAAACCCCCTACCCTCCGTGTCTTGTTGGCAGATGCAGCTGTTAGTGGGAAATTCATCATTCAGATGGATATTTCAACGGCATTCCTGAATGGGATTTTAGAGGAGGATGTGTACATGACGCAGCCGCCTGGGTATGAGGATGGTACGGGCAGGGTGTGCAAGCTCAACAAGTCCATCTACGGCTTGAAGCAGGCGCCACGCTGCTGGTACCAGAAGTTGGCAGCTGTTTTAGAGGAGATGGGATTCAGGACCAGCAGCTGTGATGAGAGCCTCTTTCTCAAGGGTGAGGGGGAGAAGCTGGTGCTGTTTCTGGTCTATGTGGACGACATTCTTCTCTTCAGCAGCAGCATGAAGGAGATCCAGAAAGTGCAGCAGCAACTGATGGAAAACTTCAAGTGCAAGAACCTTGGGGAGGTAAAGTACTACCTCGGGATGCACGTGGAGAGGGATCCAGATCACAGGTGGTTGAAGCTGCACCAGGAGAAGTTCATCAAGGAGCTGGGGGAGAAGTATGGGATTGAGAATGAGCGCAAGGTTGCAACTCCCCTGCCAGCAGAATTCAAGCTTGTGAAGGCTGCAGAGGATGAAGGGGTTGAAGCTGAAGAGCAGCAGCAATTTCAGTCCTTGGTGGGCAGCCTCTTGTACGCAGCAGTTCACACGAGGCCCGATATCTCTTTCTCGGTTGGGCAGCTGGCTAGGGTGGTGCAGAATCCATCAGAGGAGCAGGTGGATGCAGCTGAGCGTGTGGTGAAGTACCTGAACTCTCACCCAAGCATTGGAGTTCAATACTCCGCATCTGCACAGGTGAAGCAGAAAGGGGTGGAGGTGCTGAAAGAGAAGGGGGAGAGGCTTGGAGAAGGCAAGCTATTTCTCACTTGCTTTACCGATGCTACATGGGCTTCTGAGAAGGAGGATTCCTCATCTGTGGGAGGATACATCTGCGTAGTTGGGGGAGGACCTGTTAGTTGGAGGTCCAAGAAGCAGACGGAGACGGCACTCTCTTCCGTAGAATCAGAGTACATGGCGATGTTCCATGGGGTGAAGGAGGTGATTTGGCTGAGGAGGCTGTTAGAGGAGATTGGCCAGGAGCAGAAAGTTGCTACGCCGCTGTTTTGTGATAGCAAGGGGGCTCTTGGGATGGCCAGAAACGCTGTGCTTCATGGGCTGAACAAGCACATGCGTATCAAGTGGCACTGGCTGCGTAAGGAGGTGAAGAGGGGGACGGTGAATCTGATCTACATCAAGACTCACCAGCAGCCAGCAGACTTTCTCACCAAGAGGCTTGCGGATGAGCCTCATTGGCGTTGTGTGCGCATGAGTGGAATGAGCATGAACTAGCATGGAATGATGGGGATGCAGCCGGCAGGCTGAGGGGGAGTGTGTTGGGTGCAAATTTACATTGCACGACATCCTGCCGTCTGTTTGTACGAGTATGCGTGTGCGAATGCATTTGGGTGTGAATGGAATGTTCGTGTGTTTGTTTGCTTTCGCAATTTTCGCTTGATGCATTTGCAGGTACTCGCGCAATGTGCGCTTCGGCACAACATTGTACGCGCTATGAACAGTGCAAGCAGAAAGGACGAGCTCGCAAAGGAACCCAAGATGGAAGCTTTGCAGTTCGGTTGAGTTGATTGCGCAGATTCAGTTCTATCCAACTCGAAATTGTACTGTTTTGTTTGGTTAACTATAGTGTAGCAGGGAAGGCACTATAGGGGTACAATTTAGGTGAAGGTTGGATGTTGTTTGTCTGTATCTGCATGCTACAAGGCCAGGGGAAACCAGCGGAACCAGCATTTGGCTGGTTGGGCAAAGACAAAACAGGTTCTGTTTTTAGAACCTGAACCTGGTTGTTGTTTTCCCAGGTTGGAAAAACAGAACCAGAGGTTGTTTACCAACCTACCACCTGCTATTTTGTCCAGCCAGGTTGGTTCTGTTGCTTGGAATTATTTGGGATCATCCCTGGTTGTTCCCAGGTTGATTCCCAAGGTCCTTGCTAGCTAGAACTATTTATTCCTTCTCTGTTTGTACCTGAATATAGTCAAATTGATTCATGTGAATTCCTTCCTTGCTGGAATTTCGTTTCTACGCGGTTCGTTGGCGGAATGCTACCCGAGTCAACGCTAGTACGCTAGCACTCTAATGCTAGGCAAACACCGTCTGAGCCATAACTTCGTAATGGCAGAACTTTTCGCGAGGCAACTTGGCTCATTTTAAAGCTCTTGGAGCGAGCTTCGATATAGCGAATTCTCAGCTTAATCCGATCGACGGTCTGCACGGCACGCTACGCGACGTTCAAGGTACTCTTGCTGTTTTGACTAAGTCCTTCTTGATCCCTCTCTCTACAAACTCGGACCCGAGGATAGGGGCTGGTCTTGTACCAGGCACCCAGGGACCCTTGGAGGTGACCCCGAGGAGAGGTTTTAAGTTTGATTAAGTCCTAATAGCTTGAGTTTATTAGGCCCTTACACCAACAAGCTCTGGTTCTGCGGCAGGCTCAATCCGCTCGTAAATTGAAGCCACGATTCTGGCAGCAGCGAGAGCATCTTCAAGCACTTGGTCTGCTCCGGGTAGGTGATTCCCGTGGTCGCCAACTTCGCGTAGAGGTCGCGCATCTTGTCCAGGACTGGTTGCACCGGCTCTCCCTCGCTCAGGCGCAACGCGGACAGCTCCCTCTCCAGCATCAACGTTGCGACAACGGAGGTCGGGGCGTGCAGCTCCTTCAACACGGTCCACGCCTTCGGACCGCATTCAACCTCCGGCAGCAGGTGCATGACGTGGTGACGCTGGTTCAGCTCCAAACTCTGCGACATCAAATAGTAGCCAGCCGAGGAGCGCTCGTCCCAATCTTCCTGCAGCGTGGGGTCACTCGGTCTAGGCTCCTCCCCAATCATTAGTTTCAGCAAACCGATCTGACGGAAATATAATTGCATTTTCCAGGCCCAATCATCATAGCCCTCACCATTGAACTTCTCGACGGTGAAATTCTTCAGCACCTCCTTGACAAGCGAGCCCTGGTTTGTTCGCGCTCCCCTTGGCGCTGAAAGACCAGAATCTTGGCTGCCGCTACGATCTTGGGCTGAAGATTCACCAGCTCCCGCCGAGGTGTTGCCCGCCATAGCTACCTATAACGAGGATCACTATAACGCAGCTCTGATACCAGCTTGTTGGTGTAAGGGCCTAATAAACTCAAGCTATTAGGACTTAATCAAACTTAAAACTTCTCCTCGGGGTCACCTCCAAGGGTCCCTGGGTGCCTGGTACAAGACCAGCCCCTATCCTCGGGTCCGAGTTTGTAGAGAGAGGGATCAAGAAGGACTTAGTCAAAACAGCAAGAGTACCTTGAACGTCGCGCAGCGTGCCGTGCAGACCGTCGGTCGGATTAAGCTGAGAATTCGCTATATCGAAGCTCGCTCCAAGAGCTTTAAAATGAGCCAAGTTGCCTCGCGAAAAGTTCTGCCATTACTAAGTTATGGCTCGGACAGCGTTTGCCTAGCGTTGGAGTGCTAGCATACTAGCGTTGACTCGGGTAGCATTCCGCCGTCGAATAGCGCAGAAACGAAATTCCAGCGAGGAAGGAATTCGCTTGAATCAATTTGACTATATTCAGGTACAAACAGAGAAGGATTAAATAGTTCTAGCTAGCAAGGACCTTGGGAATCAACCTGGGAACAACCAGGGATGATCCCAAATAATTCCAAGCAACAGAACCAACCTGGCTGGACAAAATAGCAGGTGGTAGGTTGGTAAACAACCTCTGGTTCTGTTTTTCCAACCTGGGAAAACAACAACCAGGTTCAGGTTCTAAAAACAGAACCTGTTTTGTCTTTGCCCAACCAGCCAAATGCTGGTTCCGCTGGTTTCCCCTGGCCTTGTAGCATGCAGATACAGACAAACAACATCCAACCTTCACCTAAATTGTACCCCTATAGTGCCTTCCCTGCTACACTATAGTTAACCAAACAAAACAGTACAATTTCGAGTTGGATAGAACTGAATCTGCGCAATCAACTCAACCGAACTGCAAAGCTTCCATCTTGGGTTCCTTTGCGAGCTCGTCCTTTCTGCTTGCACTGTTCATGGCGCGTACAATGTTGTGCCGAAGCGCACATTGCGCGAGTACCTGCAAATGCATCAAGCAAAAAATGCGAAAGCAAACAAACACACGAACACACCATTCACACGCAAATGCATTCGCACACGCATACTCGTACAAACAGACGGCAGGATGTCGTGCAATGTGCATTTGCACCCAACAGTGTCAACTTGGCTCATTTTAAAGCTCTTGGAGCGAGCTTTGATATAGCGAATTCTCAGCTTAATCCGACCGACGGTCTGCACGGCACGCTGCGCGACGTTCAAGGTACTCTTGCTGTTTTGACTAAGTCCTTCTTGATCCCTCTCTCTACAAACTCGGACCCGAGGATAGGGGCTGGTCTTGTACCAGGCACCCAGGGACCCTTGGAGGTGACCCCGAGGAGAGGTTTTAAGTTTGATTAAGTCCTAATAGCTTGAGTTTATTAGGCCCTTACACCAGCAAAATGCTGGTTCCGCTGGTTTCCCCTGGCCTTGTAGCATGCAGATACAGACAAACAACATCCAACCTTCACCTAAATTATACCCCTATAGTGCCTGCCCTGCTACACTATAGTCAACTAAACAATACAGTACAATTTCGAGTTGGATAGAACTGAATCTGCGCAATCAATTCAACCGAACTGCAAAGCTTCCATCTTGGGTTCCTTTGCGAGCTCGTCCTTTCTGCTTGCACTGTTCATAGCGCGTACAATGTTGTGCGGAAGCGCACATTGCGCGAGTACCTGCAAATGCTTCAAGCGAAAATTGCGAAAGCAAACAAACACACGAGCACACCATTCACACGCAAATGCATTCGCACACGCATACTCGTACAAACAGACGGCAGGATGTCGTGCAAAGTGAATTTGCACCCAACAGATAGCATCTTCAGGCACTTGGTCTGCTCCGGGTAGGTGATTCCCGCGATCGCCAGCTTCGCGTCGAAATCACGCATCTTGTACAGAACAGGTTGCAACGCCTCTCCCTCGCTCAAGCGAAACGCGAACAACTCCCTCTCCATCATGAGCGTTGACACGACGGAGAAAGGGGCGTGCAGCTCCTTCAACACGGTCCACACCTTCGGACCGCAATCAACCTCCCCCAGTAGGTGCATGAGGTGCTGGCGCTGGTTCAGCTCCAAACTCTGTGACATCAAATAGTAGCCAGCCGAGGCGCGCTCGTCCCAATCTTCCTGCAGTGCGGGGTCACTCGGTCTAGGCTCCTTCCCAATCATTAGTTTCAGCAATCCAATCTGACGGAAATAGAGTTGCATTTTCCAGGCCAAATTATCATAGCCCTCACCATTGAACTTCTCGACGGTGAAGTTCTTCGACACCTCCTATCAGCTAACCCTGGTTTGTTCGCGCTCCCCTTGGCGCCGAAACACCAGAATCTTGGCTGCCACTACGATCTTGGGCTGAAGATTCACCAGCTCCCGCCGAGGTATTGCCCGCCATAGCTACCTATAACGAGGATCACTATAACGCAGCTCTGATACCAGCTTGTTGGTGTAAGGGCCTAAAAAACTCATGCTATTAAGACTTAATCAAACTTGATATCTCTCCTCAGGGTCACCTCCAAGGGTCCCTGGGTGCCTGGTACAAGGCCAGCACCTATCATCGGGTCCGAGTTTGTAGAGAGAGGGATCAAGAAGAACTTAGTCAAAATAGCGAGAGTACCTTGAACGTCGCGCAGCGTGCCGTGCACCCTAACAATCGGACTAAGCTTAGAACTTCCTATATCGAAGCTCGCTCCAAGAGCTTTCAAATAAGCCAAGTTGTTCCGCAAAAAGTTCTGCCATTGCGAAGTTGGCTCGGACAGCGTCTGCCTACTAGCGCTGACTCGGGTAGCATTCCGCCGTCGAACTACATAGAAACGAAATTCCAGCAAGGAAGGAATTTGCTTGAATCAATTTGACTATATCCAGGTACAAACAGAGAAGGAATAAATAGTTCTAGCTTGTTGTTTTCCCACATCCTGGTCTTAGAACCTGAACCTGGTTGTTGTTTTCCCAGGTTTGAAAAACAGAACTCGAGGTTGTTTACCTGCTATATTGTCCAGCCAGGTTGGTTCTGTTGCTTGGAATGATTTGGGATCATCCCTGATTGTTCCCAGGTTGATTCCCAAGGTCTTTGCTAGCTAGAACTATTTATTCCTTGTCTTTTTGTACCTGAATATAGTAAATTGATTCAAGCGGATTCCTTCCTTGCTGGAATTTCGTTTCTGCGCGATTCGACTGCGGAATGCTACCCGAGTCAACGCTAGTACACTAGCACTCCAACGCTAGGCACACACTATCCGAGCCATAGCTACTTGGCTTACTTCAAAGCTCTTAAAGCGAGCTTTGATACAGGAATTTCCCAGCTTAATCCTATCGATGATCTGCACGGCACGCTGCGTGACGTTCAAGGTACTCTTGCTGCTTTCTCTAAGTCCGTCTTGATTTTTCTCTCTACAAAGACGGACCCGAAGATAGGGGCTGGTCTTGTACCAGGCAGCCAGGGTCCCTTGAAGGTGACCCCGAGGAGAGGTATTAAGTTTGATTAAGTCTTAATAGCCTGAGTTTTTTAGGCCCTTACACTAAAATTATGCACGTGGTCCAAAGGCGTGGACCGTATTGAAGAAGCTGCACGTCCCAACCTCCGTTGGTGCGACGCTCATGATGGAGAGGGAGCTGTCCGCATTGCGCCTGAGCGAGGGAGAGCTGGTGCAACCAGTCCTGGAGACGATGCGCGACCTCTACGCAATGTTGGCGACCGCGGGACTCACCTATCCGGGGCAGACCAAGTGCTTGAAGATACTGTAGCTGCTGCCAGAATCGTGGCTTCAATTCACGAGCGGATTGAGCCTGCCGCAGAACCAGAGCTTGTGGACGCTCGAGTGGGTGCGGACGAAAATTCTGGAAGAGGACTTCTGTCACCGCCAACTGAGGGGTGGAGACGAAGGGATGCAAAAGAGCCAACGTGGCAGACGACGTAGCTTCGGTGGTGCTGGATGTGATGCACAGAAGGACGACGACTCCAACGACCAACAAGGAGGTGCCAGTTGGGATCGTGGTGCCAAATATGGACGTGGGGGCAAGTCGGGTGCTGGTGGCAAAATAAAAGGGAGTTGCTGGTATTGTGAGAAGGAAGGGCATCCCTGGTTTTTGTGCTATAAGAAACCCGATGGATGGAACCCCCAGAATCGTCACCAGGATGGCGGCGCGCGGACGAACCAGAAAAACGGCGCAAGCATGGTCGCTGATTCGTCCGACAACAACCCGAAGGGCAACGGCGGTGCAGAGAAGAAGAAAGAGCATACCGCGGGCCAGTTCTTCCATATTGGAGAGCAGGGGGAGCAAGGAGACGCCTCTGCCAAGGTTGGAGCAGAGCTGCACCCCCTGGACTATTGGGTGTTGGACATGGGAGCTGCTTGGACGATGACGCCGCGCAAGGACCTGCTGGATGACGTACGCGCTGCACCGATTAACGAGGTGTGCTCCGCCTCTGGACACGCGCTGAAGGTGGCTGGTGCAGGACGAGCTGCGTTTAAGGGAGCGGATGACAAGCCGGTGGTGCTGCACGATGTTCTCCTCGTTCCTGATCTAAAGGCCAACCTCATCTCCCTCCGTAAGCTTGTCAAGGCTGGGGTGAGCACCAGCACAGATGGGGCACGCACTTATAAGGGGAAGCTGGGAAATCGGGTGCTTTGGGATCTGCACGAAAGCAAGGACGTGTACAGATCCATGTGGCAGCTGCCGGCGTTGGCGTGGCACGGTGGGGGGCAGGCTAGAAAGGGGTCTGCATCCCAGGGGGAGTGCAACGCCGTTGGAGGGGTTGGCGTGAAAGTGTCGGCCAGATCTGGGGAGACGGATGAAGCAACGGCACACCGACGCTTGGGGCATGTGGCAATGCCCTTGTTGAAGCAGTTGGAGAAGGATGGAGCCGTTAAGGGTCTGAAGCTGAACGGACAGCCACCCGATGACAACTGTGAAATCTGTTTGCTTTCAAAAGTCACCCGTTTCCCATTCCATAGTCTGGCTGGCAAGAGCAAGAAACCTTTGGAGCTGGTCCACATGGACTTGGTGGGGCCGCTGCCGGTGCAAGGGCACAAAGGGGAGCGGTATTTCCTGACCATTGTGGATGATTGGAGCAGACTCATGTGGGCGTATCCGCTGAAGCAGAAGGACCACGCCGCCTTCACGATACGGAAAGATTGGCTGCCATTCGTGGAGAAGCAAGCGGAGTGTGTGGTGAAGCGGATTAGGACAGACCAGGGTGGTGAGTTTCTTGGAGCTGAGATGACGGCCTGGCTCAAGAAGCAGGGCATCCAGAGGGAGCTGACCACGGCTTACACCCCACAGTCCAACGGTGTAGCAGAACGGGCGAACCGGACAATTCTGGAGACAGCTAGGGCTCTGCTCATAGAATCTGGGCTGGGCAACTCGATGTGGCCCCATGCTGTTCGGCACGCTACCGTCGCTAGGAACAGGGTGCTCATTAAGTTTGGTGATGACTCGTGGGTGCCATTGGAGAGGTGGCTTGGGAGGAAGCCGCCGGTGGACATGCTGAGGGTGTTTGTTGGGGGCGAGTAAGTTGGGGGCGAGTGCAATCTGGTGTGTGCATTTGGGGCTGGCTGCTGAGAGCAAGGGATGGCTGCTATGTGAACCATCCAAGGGTGTGTTGTTTGACAGCAGGGATGTGAAGTTTGTTAAGGGCATGATGTATGGGAGCTGGGAGAAACAGCCGGAGGCCAGGGTGTCCCAGCAGATGGAGCAGATCACCATGCAGCTGGACCTGACTCCTAGTGTGTGGGAGGAGGGAGAGGAGGCAGCTGCAGAGGGTGGTGATGGAGAGAAGGTGCAAGAGGCACCTGCTGGTGGAGGAGATGATGTGGAGACTAGTGGTAGCACCAGGGAAGCTGCTTGACCTGAGGTAGGAGAATGAGCAGCAGCAGGGCAAAGCTAAGGTGCCTAAGCTACCACAAAGGAGAAAGCTGAAGGGTGTTGTTATGAAGGGATGGGAAACACCCGTCTCTAGGACAGAACGCATCCGCATGGCAACAATGAAGCTGACTGCAGGAGCTGATGTAGCAGAGCAGCAGCTTGGGAATGAAGAGGGATTGCTGATTCTACCACATAGCTATGACCCGGATAAGGAGGATGAACCTGCCTACTGTATGATTTGCCCCTGCACCAGAGGAACCAGCTAGCATGGAGGAGGCACTAGCTGGACCAGATAGGGACAAGTGGCTGGCTTCTAGGGATGCCGAGTACCAGAGCCTGCTAGAGAATGGGACATGGGATCTGGTGGTGCTGCCTGATGGGAAGAAAGCGATACAATGCAAGTGGGTGCTGAGAATCAAGACCGATGACAAGGGGCAGGTCACCATCTACAAGAGTAGGCTGGTGGCTAAGGGGTTTATGCAGAAGGAGAAGCAGAACTTCAACGAGATCTTTGCTCCCACTACCAAACCCCGTCCTCTTCGTGTCTTGTTGGCAGATGCAGCCGTTAGTGGGAAATTCATCATTCAGATGGATATATCAACGGCATTCCTCAACGGGATTTTAGAGGAGGAGGTGTTCATGACGCAGCCGCCTGGGTATGAGGATGGTACAGGCAGGGTGTGCAAGCTGAAAAAGTCCATCTACGGCTTGAAGCAGGCGCCACGCTGCTGGTACCAGAGGTTGGCAGCTGTTTTAGAGGAGATGCGATTCACGACCAGCAGCTGTGATGAGAGAATTTTAAGGGAAAGGGGGAGAAGCTGGTGCTGTTTCTGGTCTACGTGGACGACATTCTTCTCTTTAGCAGCAGCATGAAGGAGATCCAGAAGGTGCAGCAGCAGCTGATGGAGAACATGAAGTGCAAGACCCTTGGGGAGGTAAAGTACTACCTCGAGATGCACGTGGAGAGGGATCCAGATCACAGGTGGTTGAAGCTGCACCAGGAGAAGTTCATCAAGGAGCTGGGGGAGAAGTATGGGATTGAGAATGAACGCAAGGTTGCAACTCCCCTGCCAGCAAAATTCAAGCTTGTGAAGGCTGCAGAGGATGAAGGGGTTGAAGCCGAGGAGCAGCAGCAATTTCAGTCCTTGGTATGCAGCCTCCTGTATGCAGCGGTTCACACAAGGCCCGACATCTCTTTCTCGGTTGGACAGCTGGCTAGGGTGGTGCAGAATCCATCTGAGGAGCAGGTGGATGCAGTTCAAACAGTGTGTGGTGAAGTACCTGAACTCTCACCCAACCATTGGAGTTCAATATTCCGCATCTGCACAGGTGAAGCAGAAAGGGGTTGAGGTGCTGAAAGAGAAGGGGGAGCGGCTTGGAGAAGGCAAGCTGTTTCTCACTTGCTTTACCGATGCTACTTGGGCTTCTGAGAAGGAGGATTCCTCATCTGTAGGAGGATAGATCTGCGTAGTTACGGGAGAACCTGTTAGTTGGAGGTCCAAGAAGCAGACGGAGACGGCACTCTCTTCCGTGGAATCAGAGTACATGGCAATGTTCCATGGGGTGAAGGAGGTGATTTGGCTGAGGAGGCTGTTAGAGGAGATTGGCCAGGAGCAAAAGGTTGCTACGCCGCTGTTTTGTGATAGTAAGGGGGCTCTTGGGATGGCCAGGAACGTTGTGCTTCATGGGCTGAACAAGCACATGCGTATCAAATGGCACTGGCTGCGTAAGGAGGTGAAGAGGGGGACGGTGAATCCAATCTACATCAAGACTCACCAGCAGCTAGCAGATTTCCTAACCAAGAGGCTTGCGGATGAGCCTCATTGGCGTTGTGTGCGCATGAATGGAATGAGCATGAACTAGCATGGAATGATGGGAATGCAGCCGGTAGGCTGAGAGGGAGTAAACGTGTGCGAATGTATTTGCGTTGGAATGGTGTGTTCGTGTGTTTGTTTGCTTTTGCAATTTTCGCTTGATGCATTTGCAGGTACTCGCGCAATGTGCGCTTCGGCACAACATTGTACGCGCTATGAACAGTGCAAGCAGAAAGGACGAGCTCACAAAGGAACCCAAGATGGAAGCTTTGCGGTTCGGTTGAATTGATTGTGCAGATTCAGTTCTATCCAACTCGAAATTGTACTGTTTTGCTTGGTTGACTATAGTGTAGCAGGGCAGGCACTATAGGGGTACAATTTGGGTGAAGGTTGGATGTTGTTTGTCTGTATCTGCATGTTATAGGGCCAGGGGAAACCAGCGGAACCAGCATTTCGTTAGTTGGGCAAAGACAAAACAGGTTCTGTTATTAGAACCTGAACCTGGTTGTTGTTTTTCCAGGTTGGAAAAACAGAACCAGAGGTTGTTTGCCAACCTGCCACCTTGCTTGGAATTATTTGGGATCATCCCTGGTTCTTCCCAGGTTGATTCCCAAGGTCCTTGCTAGCTAAAACTATTTGTTCCTTCTCTATGTCTACCTTGATATCGTCAATTGATTTAAGCGAATTCCTTCGTCGCTGGAATTTCGTTTCTACGCCGTTCGACGGCGGAATGCTTCCCGAGTCAATGCTAGAATGCTAGCACTACAAGGCTAGGCAAACGCTTTCCAAGCCATAACTTTGTAATGGCAAAACTTTTCGCGAGGCAACTTAGCTTATTTTAAAGCTCATAAAGCGAGCTTCGATATAGCGAATTCCCAGCTTAATCTGATCGACGGACTGCACAGCACGCTGCGTGATGAACAAGTCATTCTTCACTCCCCTCTCTACAAACTCGGATCCGGGAATAGGGGCTGGTCTTGTACCAGGCACCCAGGGACCTTTGGAGGTGACCCCGAGGAGAGGTTTTAAGTTTGATAAAGTCTTAATAGCTTGAGTTTATTAGGCCATTACACCAACAAGCTGGTATCAGAGCTGCGTTATAGTGATCCTCGTTATAGGTAGCTATGGCGGGCAATACCTCGGCGGGAGCTGGTAAATCTTCAGCCCAAGATCGTAGCGGCAGCCAAGATTCTGGTGTTTCGGCGCCAAGGGGAGCGCGAACCAACCAGGGCTCGCTGATCAAGGAGGTGCTGAAGAACTTCACCATCGAGAAGTTTAATGGTGACGACTATGATGACTGGGCCTGGTGACTAGACTGAGTGACCCCGCGCTGCAGGAAGATTGGGACGAGCGCGCCTCGGCTGGCTACTACTTGATGTCGCAGAGTTTGGAGCTGAACCAGCGTCACCACGTCATGCACCTGCTACCGGAAATTGATTGCGGTCCGAAGGCGTGGATCGTGTTGAAGGAGCTGCACGCCCCTATCTCTGTTGCTGCGACGCTCATGATAGAGAGGGAGCTGTCCGCGTTGCGCTTGAGCGAGGGAGAGCCGGTACAACGTGTTTTGGACAAGATGCGTGATCTCTACGCGAAGCTGGCGATTGCGGGAATCACCTACCCGGAGCAGACCAAGTGCCTGAAGATGCTCTCGCTGCTGCCGGAATCGTGGCTTCAATTTACGAGCGTATTGAGCCTGCCGCAGAACTTAAGCTTGTGGACGCTCGAGTGGGTGAGTACGAAAATTCTGGAGGAAGACTTCCGTCGCCGCCAACTGAGGGGTGGAGACGACGGCAGCAGCGGCTACGGGATGCAAGGGAGCCGACGTGGCAGAGGACGTGGCTTCGGTGGTGCTGGGCGCGGTGCAAAGAAGGACGACGACTCCAACGAGCAACATGGAGATACCGGTTAAAGTCGTGGTGCGAAATCTGGACGTGGGGGCAAAACGGGTGCTGGTGGCAAAATGAAAGGGAGTTGCTGGTATTGTGAGAAGGAAGGGCATCCCTGGTTTTTGTGCTATAAGAAACCTGATGGATGGAACCCCCAGAATCGTCACCAGGATGGCGGCGCGCGGAAGAACCAGAAAAACGGCGCAAGCATGGTCGCTGATTCGTCTGACAATAACCCGAAGGGCAACGTCGGTGCTGAGAAGAAGAAGGAGCGTTGGCGTGGCACGGTGGGGGGCAGGCTGGAGAGGGGTCTGCATCCCAGGGGGAGTGCAACGCCGTTGGAGGGGTTGGTGTGAAAGTGTTGGCTAGATCTCGGGAGACAGATTGGGCAACAGCACACCGGTGCTTGGGGCATGTAGCAATGCCGTTGTTGGAGCAGTTTGAGAAGGATGGAGTAGTAAAGGGTCTGAAGCTGAACGGATAGCCACTCGATGACAACTGTGAATTTTATTTTCTCTCAAAGTTTACCCGTTTCCCCTTCCACAGTGTGGCTGGCAGGAGCAAGAAGCCTTTGGAGCTGGTCCACATGGACTTGGTGGGGCTGCTGCCAATGCAAAGGCATAAGGGGAAGCGGTATTTCCTAACTATAGTGGATGATTGGAGCAGGCTGATGTGGGCGTATCCGCTGAAGCAGAAGGATCACGCCGCCTCCACGATACGAGACGATTGGCTGCCATTTGTGGAGAAGCAAGCGGAGTGTGTAGTGAAGCGGATTAGGACAGACCGAGGTGATGAGTTCCTTGGAGCTGAAATGACAGCCTGGCTCAAGAAGCAGGGCATTCAGAGGGAGCTGACCACGGCTTACACCCCACAGTCCAACGGTGTAGCAGAACGGGCAAACCGGACAATTCTGGAGACAGCTAGGGCGCTGCTTATAGAATCTGGGCTGAGCAATTCCATGTGGCCTCATGCTGTCCGACACGCTACCGTGGCTAAGAACAGGGTGCTCACCAAGGTTGGGGATGACTCGTGGGTGCCGTTGGAAAGGTGGCTTGGGAGGAAGCCGCCGGTGGATATGCTGAGGCTGTTTGGTTGCATGGCAGTCACCCACGTCCCCAAGACCTACCGCAGTAAGTTGGGGGCGAGTGCAATCTGGTGAGTGCATTTAGGGCTGGCTGCTGAGAGCAAGGGATGGCTGTTGTGGGAACCATCCAAGGGTGTGTTGTTTGACAGCAGGGATGTGAAGTTTGTTGAGGGCATGATGTATGGGAGCTGGGAGAAACACCGGGGTGTTCCAGCAGATGGAGCAGATTACCATGCAGCTGGACCTGACTCCTAGTGTGTGGGAGGAGGGAGAGGAGGCAGCTGCAGAGGGTGGTGATGGAGAGAAGGTGCAAGAGGCACCTGCTGGTGGAGGAGATGATGTGGAGACTAGTGGCACCAGGGAAGCTGCTGGATCTGAGGGAGGAGAGCAGCAGCAGGGCAAAGCTAAGGTGCCTAAGCTACAACAAAGGAGGATTCTGAAGGGTGTCGTTATGAAGGGATGGGAGACACCCGTCTCTAGGCCAGGACGCACCCGCATGGCAACAATGAAGCTGACTGCAGGAGCTGATGTAGCAGAGCAGCAGCTTGGGAATGAGCATGATGAACCTGCCTACTGTTTTCTTGCCCCTGCATCAGAGGAACCAGCTAGCATGGAGGAGGCACTAGCTGGACCAGATAGGGATAAGTGGCTGGCTTCTAGGGATGCCGAGTATCTGAGCCAGCTAGAAATGGGACATGGGATCTGGTGGTGCTGCTTGAGGGGAAGAAAGCCTTACAGTGCAAGAGTGTGTTGAGGATTAAGACCGATGACAAGGGGCAGGTCACCATCTACAAGAGTAGGTTGGTGGCCAACGGGTTTCAGCAGAAGGAGATGAGGGACTTCGATGAGATCTTTGCTCCCACTGCCAAACCCCCTACCCTCCATGTCTTGTTGGCAGATGCAGCCGTTAGTGGGAAATTTATCATTCAGATGGATATATCAACGGCATTTCTCAACGGAACATTAGAGGATGAGGTGTACATGACGCAGCCGTCAGGGTATGAGGATGGTACGGGCGAAGTGTGCACGCTTAACAAGTCCATCTACGGCTTGAAGCAGGCGCCACGCTGCTGGTACCAGAAGTTGGCAGCTGTTTTAGAGGAGATGGGATTCAGGACCAGCAGCTGTGATGAGAGCCTCTTTCTCAAGGGGGAGGGGGAGGAGCTGGTGCTGTTTCTGGTCTACGTGGACGACATTCTTCTCTTCAGCAGCAGCATGAAGGAGATCCAGAAAGTGCAGCAGCAGCTGATGGAGAACTTCAAATGCAAGACCCTTGGGAAGGTTAAGTACTACTTCGGGATGCACGTGGAGAGGGATCTGGATCACAGGTGGTTAAAGCTGCACCAAGAAAAGCTTGTCAAGCAGCTGGGGAAGAAGTATGGAATTGAGTATGGGCGCAAGATTGCAACTCCCCTGCCAGGTGAGTTCAAGCTTGTAAAGGCTGCAGAGGATGAAGGGGTTGAAGCCGAGGAGCAGCAGCAATTTCAGTCTTTGGTGGGCAGCCTCCTGTATGCAGCAGTTCACATGAGGCCCGACATCTCTTTATCAGTTGGGCAGCTGACAAGGGTAGTGCAGAATCCATCTGAGGAGCAGGTGGATGCAGCTGAACGTGTGGTGAAGTACCTAAACTCTCACCCAACCATTGGAGTTCAATACTCCGCATCTGCACAGGTGAAGCAGAAAGGGGTTGAGGTGCTGAAGGAGAAGGGGGAGCGGCTTGGAGAAGGCAAGCTCTTTCTAACTTGCTTTACCGATGCTACTTGGGCTTCTGAGAAGGAGGATTCCTCATTTGTGGGAGGATACATCTGCGTAGTTGGGGGAGGACCTGTTAGTAGGAGGTCCAAGAAGGAGACCAAGACGGCACTCTCCTCTGTGGAATCAGAGTACATGGCGATGTTCCATTGGGTGAAGGAGGTGATTTGGCAGAGGAGATTGGTCAGGAGCAGAAGGTTGCTACGCCGCTGTTTTGTGATAGCAAGGGGGCTCTTGGGATGGCCAGGAACGCTGTGCTTCATAGGCTGAACAAGCACATGCGTATCAAGTGACACTGGCTGCGTAAGGAGGTGAAGAGGGGGACGGTGAATCCGATCTACATCAAGACTCACCAGCAGCCAGCAGACTTCCTCACCAAGAGGCTTGCTGATGAGCCTCGTTGGCGTTGTATACGCATCAGAGGAATGAGCATGAACTAGCATGGAATGATGAGGATGCAGCCGGCAGGCTGAGGGGGAGTGTGTTGGGTGCAAATTCATATTGCACGACATCCTGCCGTCTGTTTGTACGAGTATGTGTGTGTGAATGCATTTGGGTGTGAATGGAATGTTCGTGTGTTTGTTTGCTTTCGCAATTTTCGCTTGATGCATTTGCAGGTACTCGCGCAATGTGCGCTTCGGCACAACATTGTACGCGCTATGAACAGTGGAAGCAGAAAGGACGAGCTCGCAAAGGAACCCAAGATGGAAGCTTTGCGGTTCGGTTAAATTGATTGCGCAGATTCAGTTTTATCCAACTCGAAATTGTACTGTTTTGCTTGGTTGACTATAGTGTAGCAGGGCAGGCACTATAGGGGTACAATTTAGGTGAAGGTTGGATGTTGTTTGTCTGTATCTGCATGCTACAGGGCCAGGGAAAACCAGCGGAACCAGCATTTGGTTGGTTGGGCAAAGACTAAACAGGTTCTGTTTTTAGGGCCTGAACCTGGTTGTTGTTAAACCAGGTTGGAAAAACAGAACCAGAGGTTGTTTACCAACCTATCACCTGCTATTTTGTCCAGCCAGGTTGGTTCTATTGCTTGGAATTATTTGGGATCATCCGTGGTTGTTCCCAGGTTGATTCCCAAGGTCTTTGCTAGCTAGAACTATTTATTCCTTCTCTATTTGTACCTGAATATAGTAAATTGATTCAAGCGGATTCCTTCCTTGCTGGAATTTCGATTCTGTGCAGTTCGACGGCGGAATGCTACCGAGTCAACGCTAGTACGCTAGCACTCCAACGCTAGGCACACACTATCCGAGCCATGGCTACTTGGCTTACTTCAAAGCTCTTAAAGCGAGCTTTGATACAAGGAATATCCCAGCTTAATCATATCGATGATCTGCACGGCACGCTGCGCGACGTTCAAGGTGACCCCGAGGAGAGGTCTTGCTGCTTTCATTAAGTCCGTCTCGATTTTTCTATCTAGAAACTCGGACCCGAAGATAGGGGCTGGTCTTGTACCAGGCACCCAGGGACCCTTGGAGGTGACCCCGAGGAGAGGTATTAAGTTTGATTAAGTCTTAATAGCCTGAGTTTTTTAGGCCCTTACACTAAGATCATGCACCAGCTACCAGAAGCTGGTTGTGGTCCAAAGGCGTGGACCGTGTTGAAGGAGCTGCACGCCCCTACCTCCGTCGCTGCGACGCTCATGATGGAGAGGGAGCTGTCCGCGTTGCGCCTGAGCGAGGGAGAGCTGGTGCAACCAGTCCTGGACAAGATGCGCGACCTCTACGCAAAGTTGGCGACCGCGGGAATCACCTACCCGGAGCAGACCAAGTGCTTGAAGATGCTCTCGCTGCTGCCAAAATCATGGCTTCAATTTACGCGCGGACTTTGCCTGCCGCAGAACCAGAGCTTGTGGACGCTCCAGTGGGTGCGGATGAGAATTCTGGAAGTTGTTAAAAAGAGCAAAAGAACGAACAAAAAACAACCAACAAAAAAAAAAAAAAACGAAGACGACTCCAACGACCAACAAGGAGGTACCGGTTGGGGTCGCGGTGCGAAATCTGGACGTGGGGGCAAGTCAGGTGCTGGTGGCAAAATAAATGGGAGTTGCTGGTATTGTAAGAAAGAGGGGCATCCCTGGTGTTTGTGTTGTAAGAAACCCGATGGATGGACCCCCCAGAATCGTCACCAGGATGTGTCAGAAATAACGGACTGGAATGATGAACTAGCAAGGATTGTGAGTACAAATATGAAACCCTAATGTTGTGACCCCCCTATAGGCTAACCCACTACAGCCTACACAAATACAACATATATAATGTTTGACACACCCCCATAGGCAAAGTGGGGGAGACCTAGGGGTCACAAGACCAGTCAAGGCAAAGCAAGACAACAACAAGCTCAGGGTGGATCTCAAGGATTCCACACAAATTCCGAGCACAAGCTAGTGGTCACAAGACCAGTTCACATGCAGGTTTATAACAGAGCAAGAGATACAGTGATCACAACCTAGCAAGAGTAAACATGCAGATATAGATATATATAGTGATCACAGTACAAGCAAAGTCAAGAGGTAAGTAAGTGAGGTCCAGTAGGCACAAGGCCTAGTAGAGTGCAGAAGCGCTGATGGTCACGAGGCTGAAGCGCCTTGGTGAACACATCAGCAGTGTTGGCCTCAGTGGCCACGTAGCGAATACAAAGCTGACCGCGCTGCTGCAGCTCACGAGCAAGGAAGTACCGCAGGGCGATGTGCTTCGTTCTGTGCTCCAGTCTGTGCTCCTCACACAAGGCAATGGCAGCCTTGTTGTCGACGTACAGTACTGGAGGAGAACGAGGCCGCTCTCCGAGGTCGGTCAGCAGGTAGGTCAGCCAGCGTAGCTCCTGGGCAGCCATGGCTGTAGCGTAGATCTCAGCCTCGCAACTGGAGCCGAGAACAGAAGAAGAGCGAGTAGAGCGCCAAGAAACTGAGCCAGAGCCAAGGCTGAAGGTGTAACCCTGAGACGACCGCTGAGTGGCCTGGTCGTCTGCCCAAGAAGCGTCTGAGTGCCCTGTGAGAACAACTCGGTCTCGCCCTCCAAGCACAAGCCCCATGCCCGACGTACTACACAAGTAGCGCAACATCCTCTAAGCGGCATCCATGTGCTCCTTCCTGTGACGGCCAGGAGCGACATAGTGTGCAAGGATGCTAAGAGGGTATGCAAGGTCAGGTCGAGTGCAGGTCATCAGGTACATGAGGCAGCCCACAAGCTCTGGATACGGGCCACTCGGCTCTACGGACTCATCCGAAGGCAGAGCTGAGAGCGAGTGACCGGTAGGCAGAGGAGTGGACTGAGGCGAGGAGTACTTGAAGCAGAAGCGCTGGAGAACCTGCTGCACCATGTGTGACTGAGTCAGGGTGATGGTGCGCCGTGCTCTGTCCCGGGTGATCCGCAAGCCAAGATAGCTTGTCAGCTCATCCAGGTCTGTGCACGTGTGTCTCTTCTGCAGCTCCGACTTCACGTAGGCAAGTCCTGCAGTGTCAGCAGTGGCAAAGACCAAGTTGTCGACGTACACGAGGATGTAGAACGGCGGCAGCGAAGTGTCGGTGCGCAGGAACAGCGACGGGTCAGCTGTAGAAGGCGCGAACCCAAGAGCCGCAAGTGTAGTCCTCAGTGTGTCGTGCCACTCACGCGGAGCCTGGCGGAGACCGTAGACCGGCCGCTGAAGCCTCCACTGGGTACCAGGAGGAAACGACCCAGTGAAGCCAGGTGGGCGGCGCAGCCAGATCTCCTCGTGCAGGCTGCCCTGCAAGAAAGCAGTGCTGAAGTCAAGCGAGTGAAGCTCGTAGTCGCGGTGAGCGGCTATGTGCAGCAGCACCCGAAGAGTAGTCATCTTCGGGGTGGGGGAGAAGGTCTGGAAGAAGTCAACTCCCTCTCGCTGACTGAAGCCTCGAGCCACGTAACGCGCCTTAAAGACAGGCGGAGAACCCGGCGGCCGCTTCACCCTGAAAATCCACATGCCACTGACGATGTTCGCCCCAGGAGGGGGAACCTCGTCGATGTAGGTGCGTGTGGACTTCCAGGAAGCCATCTCGGCGTCCATGGCTGTCTGCCACTGAGAGGAGTAGGGACCCGCCATCGCCTCAGCGTAAGTGCGCGGGGTCGGGATGTCTGGTGCATCCGGGTCTCCCTCAGGGGCAACTAGCAAGGACACGAGACGGGGCAAAGCAGCAGCAAGACACTGGAACTCCTCCTGTCTGTCCTCAAGGACGTCCGTGCCAAGAGCACACTCACCCCCGACGGACGGAGGACAGACAGACTCAGACTCAGCAACAAGGCTAGCAGCGTAGTCTAGACGACAGGCAGCAGCAAAGTCAACCAACTCAGCGACCAGAGCAGACGCAGCCGAGGACTCAAAGGTAGGGTCAGTGACAACAGTAGCAAGGAGACGCATGACAGTAGGGTGCTCAGCACGAAACCGGTCAGACTCAGGGTCCGGAACGTCAGGCAAAGAGGACGCAGGAGGAGACGGTAGAGGGACACGCTGAGGAGCAGTAGAGGGACGCAGAGTCATGTAGTGAGTGCCTGGGACAGGAGGAGGACGCTCACGACGGACACGACTACCAGTGCGAGCAGGACGAACAGGCGACACAGGACGAGACTCAGGCTCACGACGCTCTGTAAGACCTCCTGTGGGACTAGTGTAAGGAGAGGGAGCAGGGAGAGGCGAGGTAGGCAGTAACTGTGACTGCGGCTGGACAGGCGGAGGACACTCTACGGAGGGAGGAGGACAAGGAGGAGGAGCCTGCCCAAGAACCTGCTGAAGGAGCGGTACGAAGTACGGTCGCGGCCGCGCAGCGTCTCCAGAAGCAGAAGAGACTCCAGCGGCCGGGTCCTCAGTACCAGTAGGAGCTCCAGCGTCCGGGTCCACAGCACCAGCAGCAGCTCCACCGGCCGGGTCCTCAGCACCAGTAGTAGCTCCAACGCCCGGGTCCTCAGCAGCAGCAGCAGCGCCACCGCTCGGGTCCTCAGCACCAGCAGCAGCTCCACCGTCCGAGTCCTCAGCACCAGCAGCAGCGCCACCGCCCGGGTCCTCAGCTCCAGCAGCAGCTCCAACGTCCGAGTCCTCAGCACCAGCAGCAGCTCCACCAGGCGGGTCCGCAGCACCAGCAGCAGCGCCACCCCCAGGGTCCGCAGCACCAGGAGCACCACTCCGAAGACTGCAGCGCCGTGTGTACCACTCGCGGATCTGCTGAATGGGGGGGAGCTCCTGGGTAGGAGGGAAAGTACCGGGACGAGCTCCAGGAGCACCTCTCCGGAGGCGGCAGTACTCGAGGTACCTCTCCTGCAGCTGCTGGGAGGAGAGGGCTCCTCCAGGTGTAGTACGCGCAGGCTCAGCACCCCCAGACTCAGCACCCCCAGACTCAGCACCTCCAGGCTCCGCACCTCCAGGCTCAGCACCCCCAGGCTCCGCACCCCCAGACCCAGCACTCCCAGGCTCAGCACCCCCAGACGCAGCACCCCCAGGCTCAGCACCCCCAGACGCAGCACCCCCAGGCTCAGCACCCCTAGCAGGACGAGAGTCAACAGCTACCTCGACAGGCTCACCCGGGTCTACCTGGGACACACCTGAGGGAGCGGCACCCTGAGGGGGGAGGGGGTCTGGTACCTCTGCACCTGGAGCGAGGAAGAGAGGCGGGGGGGGGAGTGGGGCAGTGCGGTAGGGGAAGAGGCGGTAGTAGGGGACGGACTCGTCAAAAGTGACGTCCTGAGAGGCCAGGACACGACGCGAGGTGGGGTGGTAGAACTGCCAGCCAGGGGCGTCCGGGACAAAGCCAAGGAAGACGCAGGGGACAGCGCGACGGGAGAGCTTGTCCGCGGACGCGTCGCGGACAAAAGCTCGGGATCCCCAGACCCAAAAACGCGACGCATCGCCAGCCTCTCCCGTCCAACGCAGTGTCGGAGAAGTCTCGGGCAAGGAGACACGGGGCCAGAGGTTGAGCTGATGCGCAGCGTATCGGACTGCAAACGGCCACAGAAAATGGGGGGCAGCTGCATGGCTCAAGGAGGTACGAGCGACCTCCATGACCAGACCAATGCGGTGCTCAGCAACCCCATTCTGCTGTGGAGAGGCCGGAAGCGTGTACGACTGCTCAATGCCCTCCTGCTGACAAAAGGCCTCCAATAGGCCAGAGGAAAACTCCCCACCTCTGTCAGAGTGCAGACGCAGGACAGGGAAGTCGGAGCGGAAACGCTCACGGAGCTGGAGACGAGATCTGCGGATCCAAGGGATCAAGACATCAGGGACGTCACCCTTGGCGCGCAAGGGAGCGTCTGCAAGGGAGCAGTTGTCGGGGGAAAGGAGGAGGAGTGAGGAACGGCGCGCTGCCGTCCCTCGACACAGGGAATACAGGGAGGAGCAGGCGAGTCGGGAAGGGGAGGGAGCACCCTGGGAAGACCAGCAACAAGGTCCCGTTTGTGCATGGCCCGAAGGCGCTGCACAGACGGGTGGCCAAGGCGGTGGTGCCAAAGGACAGTCTCATGCGCCAGAGAGCGACACGAGCAGGGGGCGGACAGCTGACCTGACGCTGACGCAGACGCGGACGCAGCTACCTGAGGGGACTCAGTGGTCAGTGTGTAAAGGTCCGACCCCGGCTCCCGAGTGAAGGTAGCCAGGTGGCGACCCGTCCGAGCACACGTGCAGTGTGTCACGCGCTCGTAGGCAGGGGTGAACTGGTGAACACCCCCGTCCTGGAGCGCACTACCTGCCACCAAGTTCGTAGAGAACGAGGGGAGGTAGAGACCTGACAGCGTGCCGGACGGGACCGCCGGACAAGGAAGGACAGTGGAGGAGGTCGCAATGACCGGACCCCCAGAGGGGTCAGCAAGGGAGACAGCAACTGGCCGAGCGAGTGGCTCAAGGACAGTGCGGTCACGAAAGAAGGAGCGAGAAGCACCTGAGTCCAGTGTGAAGGTGTGCAGTGCTGCAGTCGACTCAGTACCAGGGGGCACGGACGCACGAGCACCTAGGGCTGCAGCCTCACCAGGACCTGTGGGAGCAGACGCACTAGCACCTAGAGCGGCAGCCGGACTGGCCTGAATGCCCGGGTCGGGCGGAACACGCAAGTACTGAGCACCCTCTCCACTAATAGACATTGCATACATGGCAGTGAGAATAGCATCAAAGTCTAAAGCCCAAATATCAACACCCCTCTTTTCCAGATCAGCCCAGCGCGGCAGCTCAGTGGCAGCAGGAAACTGAGTGCGCCACGCGTCGTTAAGGCGCGCGAAGCAGCGCTGCGTGGGGTGCGGCCTCCCACACTGCTGGCCGCTGCGGTCACCTGTGCGAATGACGTACGTGCAGGTAACGCTACGCTGCGCATACCACTCACGGGCGGCCTGAAGCGTCGGGGCGGGCTGCTGACTCTGCCCTCCGCCAGTGCCTCCACGACCACCACCCCCACCGCCGCCGCCCCGGCCACCTCCACCCCTGCCGCCGCCACGACCACCTCCGCCTCCGCTGCCGCCTCCACCACCACTCCCACCGCCGCTGTCTCCTCCCCCACTGCCGCCACTAGTCTCCCCAGCCGCGCCTCCACTCCCACCGCCTCCACCCCCACCTCCTCCGCCGCCACCCCCACCCCTGCCCCCCTTGTTCCTGCGGCGCCCACTCGAAGCAGACGCGGTCCCGACCTTCTCAGCACCAAGAAGGTCGACAGCAGCAGCAGAGGCGACAGAGGGGAGGAGGGGGGAAGGGGAACACCCCTCAAAGAACGGGGTGCGGGGGTCACCACGAGAGGTGCCTACAGCGACGATGCTCGCCTCAGCTGCAAGCAGTTCCTTCTCGAGGAGGGCAACAGTGAGCTCAGTGGGGGAGCGAGAGAGGAAGTGGTCCCTGACTGCGCGCAGAGAGTCAGGGAGGCGGGTGACGATGTGGTAGAGAGTGATCCAGAGCGGGGGGGGGTTGCTAGTGAGAAACTCGGCAGGCATAGCAGCGCGAAAGCGGGCCTCACTAGTCTTAAGGTGGGTGATGAGGTCTGCGACAGTGTGAAAGGAGGCTAGGTCAGGGAACAGGTAGGGGAGAGTGAGGCGGCCTAGCGTGGCAGAAGCGGGTGAGGAGTAGCGGGCAACTACAGCGGTGTAGAGGTCCTTAGCAGTCTTGCACTGGCCGAAGTGCTCGCGCTCGTCTAGTGGCAGGGAGTTGCGAATAGCAAAGCGAGCGTGCGCATCACGGGTCTGCCACTGAGAACGCAGAGTGCTGTCAGCAGACGAGTCAGGGGCAGTGGCATGGCCTAGGGCGTGGTCGTACAGTGAGATGTCTTCCTTGGCAGTGAGCTGTAGGAACAGGTGCAGGTCATCTAGCCAGGTTTCGAACTTCACTGGACGGCCCTCGGCATCGAAAGCTAGAACTGGCGGACTAGCCATGGCGACAGTAGCAGTAGCAGTAGTAGCAGTAGTACGGTAGGTAGAAAATAAACAACAGTGAGAGCGAGTGCCTCGCGGGCGGCGGCTGCAGAAGCGCACGGGCGGCAGCGGCGCACGGGGAACGGCGGTGCACGGGCAGCGGCAGCGCACGGGCAGCGGCAGCGTAGGAGCAGCGACGGCGCACTAGCAGCGGCGGCGCACAGGCAGCGGCGGCGCTCGGGAGGCAGCAGTGCGCAAGCAGCAGCGGAAGCAGCGGCGTACGAGCGGCTGCGGGCAGCGGGGCGTGCGCGAGCAGGCGACGGGCTTATACGCACGGGCAGCAGCGCCGACAGCGCACGGGCGGCTGCAGCAGCGAGCGGTGCGCAAGCAGCAGCGGCAGCAGCGCACGGGTGGCAGCGACATCGGTGCACGGGCGGCAGCGGCGTCGGCGGACGGGCGGCTGCGGGCAACGGGCGTGCGGCAGCTGCGGCGGCGAGCTGCGGGCCTGCGGGGCCACGGCGGGGTGCGCGCGAGCGGGCGACGGGCGGCTGCAGCAGCGGGCGCGTCAGCGAGGCGCACAGGCAGCGCGCGGGCAGCGTGCGGGGCCGCGCGTAAAGAAAACAGCCGCGCGCGTGCGGCTAGCGGGGCGCGCGCAGCGAAATCGACCGCGCGCGGGCGGCTAGCGGTATACGCGCGCGCCAAAAAAAAAAAGTCGAGTCGCGCGCGGGCGGCTGGCGGGCTGCGCGCGCGCGGTAGGTAGGAGGCGCACGAGGGCGCGTAGGCGCACGAGGCGCACGGTAGGTAGGTAGGTAACGGTGGGCCCTAAGAACGGTCCTAGCGAAGGACCTGCTCTGATACCATGTCAGAAATAACGGACTGGAATGATGAACTAGCAAGGATTGTGAGTACAAATATGAAACCCTAATGTTGTGACCCCCCTATAGGCTAACCCACTACAGCCTACACAAATACAACATATATAATGTTTGACAGGATGGCGGCGCGCGGAAGAACCAGAAAAACGGCGCAAGCATGGTCGCTGATTCGTCCGACAATAACCCGAAGGGCAACGGCGGTGCTGAGAAGAAGAAGGAGCGCGACGCGGGCCAGTTCTTCCATGTCGGCTCTGCCAAGGTTGGAGCAGAGCTGCACCCCCTGGACTTTTGGGTGTTGGACACGGGCGCTGCTGAACGACGTAACACGCTGCATCAATCAATGAGGTGTGCTCCGTCTCTGGACACGCGTTGAAGGTGGCTGGTGCGGGACGAGCTGCGTTTAAGGGAGCGGATGGCAAGCCGGTGGTGCTGCACGACGTTCTCCTCGTCCCCGACCTCAAGGCCAACCTCATCTCCCTCCGTAAGCTTGCCAAGGCTGGGGTGAGCACTAGCACGGATGGGGCTCGTACGTATAAGGGGCAGCTGTGAAATCGGGTGCTTTGGGATCTACACGAAAGCAAGGATGTATACAGATCTATGTGGAAGCTGCCAGCGTTGGCGTGGCACGGTGGGGGGCAGGCTGGAGAGGGGTCTGCATCCTAGGGGGAGTGCAACGCCGTTGGAGGGGTTGGTGTGAAAGTGTCGGCCAGATCTGGGGAGACAGATTGGGCAACGGCACACCGGTGCTTGGGGCATGTAGCAATGCCGTTGTTGGAGCAGTTTGAGAAGGATGGAGCAGTAAAGGGTCTGAAGCTGAACGGATAGCCACCCGATGACAACTGTGAAACTTATATTCTCTCAAAGTTTTCCCGTTTCCCCTTCAACAGTGTGGCTGGCAGGAGCAAGAAGCCTTTGGAGCTGGTCCACATGGACTTGGTGGGGCCGCTGCCAGTGCAAGGGCACAAGGGGGAGCGGTATTTCCTAACCATAGTGGATGATTGGAGCAGGCTGATGTGAGCGTTTCCGCTGAAGCAGAAGGACCACGCCGCCTCCACGATACGGGACGATTGGCTGCCATTTGTGGAGAAGCAAGCGGAGTGTGTAGTGAAGCGGATTAGGACAGACCGAGGTGGTGAGTTCCTTGGAGCTGAAATGACAGCCTGGCTCAAGAAGCAGGGCATCCAGAGGGAGCTGACCATGGCTTACACCCCACAGTCCAACGGTGTAGCAGAACGGGCGAACTGGACAATTCTGGAGACAGCTAAGGCGCTGCATATAGAATCTAGGCTGAGCATTTCCATGTGGCCCCATGCTGTTCGGCACGCTACCGTGGCTAGGAACAGGGTGCTCACCAAGGTTGGGGATGACTCTTTGGTGCCGTTGGAGAGGTGGCTTGGGAGGAAGCCGCCGGTGGACATGCTGAAGGTGTTTGGTTGCATGGCAGTCGCCCACGTCCCCAAGACCTACCGCAGTAAGTTGGGGGCGAGTGCAATCTGGTGAGTGCATTTAGGGCTGGCTGCTGAGAGCAAGGGATGGCTGTTGTGGGAACCATCCAAGGGTGTGTTGTTTGACAGCAGGGATGTGAAGTTTGTTGAGGGCATGATGTATGGGAGCTGGGAGAAACACCGGGGTGTTCCAGCGGATGGAGCAGATTACCATGCAGCTGGACCTGACTCCTAGTGTGTGGGAGGAGGGAGAGGAGGCAGCTGCAGAGGGTGGTGATGGAGAGAAGGTGCAAGAGGCACCTGCTGGTGGAGGAGATGATGTGGAGACTAGTGGCACCAGGGAAGCTGCTGGATCTGAGGGAGGAGAGCAGCAGCAGGGCAAAGCTAAGGTGCCTAAGCTACCACAAAGGAGGAAGCTGAAGGGTGTCGTTATGAAGGGATGGGAGACACCCGTCTCTAGGCCAGGACGCACCCGCATGGCAACAATGAAGCTGACTGCAGGAGCTGATGTAGCAGAGCAGCAGCTTGGAATGAGCATGATGAACCTGCCTACTGTTTTCTTGCCCCTGCATCAGAGGAACCAGCTAGCATGGAGGAGGCACTAGCTGGACCAGATAGGGATAAGTGGCTGGCTTCTAGGGATGCCGAGTATCTGAGCCAGCTAGAAATGGGACATGGGATCTGGTGGTGCTGCTTGAGGGGAAGAAAGCCTTACAGTGCAAGAGTGTGTTGAGGATTAAGACCGATGACAAGGGGCAGGTCACCATCTACAAGAGTAGGTTGGTGGCCAACGGGTTTCAGCAGAAGGAGATGAGGGACTTCGATGAGATCTTTGCTCCCACTGCCAAACCCCCTACCCTCCATGTCTTGTTGGCAGATGCAGCCGTTAGTGGGAAATTTATCATTCAGATGGATATATCAACGGCATTTCTCAACGGAACATTAGAGGAGGATGTGTACATGACGCAGCCGCCTGGGTATGAGGATGGTACGGGCGGGGTGTGCACGCTTAACAAGTCCATCTACGGCTTGAAGCAGGCGCCACGCTGCTGGTACCAGAAGTTGGCAGCTGTTTTAGAGGAGATGGGATTCAGGACCAGCAGCTGTGATGAGAGCCTCTTTCTCAAGGGGGAGGGAGAGGAGTTGGTGCTGTTTCTGGTCTACGTGGACGACATTCTTCTCTTCAGCAGCAGCATGAAGGAGATCCAGAAAGTGCAGCAGCAGCTGATGGAGAACTTCAAATGCAAGACCCTTGGGAAGGTTAAGTACTACTTCGGGATGCACGTGAAGAGGGACCTGGATCACAGGTGGTTAAAGCTGCACCAAGAAAAGCTTGTCAAGCAGCTGGGGAAGAAGTATGGAATTGAATATGAGCGCAAGATTGCAACTCCCCTGCCAGGTGAGTTCAACCTTGTAAAGGCTGCAGAGGATGAAGGGGTTGAAGCCGAGGAGCAGCAGAAATTTCAGTCCTTGGTGGGCAGCCTCTTGTATGCAGCAGTTCACACGAGGCCCGACATCTCTTTCTCGGTTGGGCAGCTAAACTCAAGCTATTAGGACTTAATCAAACTTAATACCTCTCCTCGGGGTCACCTCCAAGGGTCCCTGGGTGCCTGGTACAAGACCAGCCCCTATCCTCGGGTCCGAGTTTGTAGAGAGAGGGATCAAGAAGGACTTAGTCAAAACAGCAAGAGTACCTTGAACGTCGCGCAGCGTGCCGTGCAGACCGTCGATCGGATTAAGCTGAGAATTCGCTATATCGAAGCTTGCTCCAAGATCTTTAAAATAAGCCAAGTTGCCTCGCGAAATGTTCTGCCATTACAAAGTTATGGCTCGGACGGTATTTGCCTAGCATTAGGGTGCTAGCGTACTAGCGTTGACTCGGGTAGCATTCCGCCAACGAACCGCGTAGAAATGAAATTCCAGCGAGGAAGGAATTCGCATGAATCAATTGACTATGTCCAGGTACAAACAGAGAAGGACTAAATAGTTCTAGCTAGCAAGGACCTTGGGAATCATCCTGGGAACAACCAGGGATGATCCCAAATAATTCCAAGCAACAGAACCAACCTGGCTAGACAAAATAGCAGGTGGTAGGCTGGTAAACAACCTCTGGTTCTGTTTTTCCAACCTGGGAAAACAACAACCAGGTTCAGGTTCTAAAAACAGAACCTGTTTTGTCTTTGCCCAACCAGCCAAATGCTGGTTCTGCTGGTTTCCCCTGGCCTTGTAGCATGCAGATACAGACAAACAACATCCAACCTTTACCTAAATTGTACCCCTATAGTGCCTGCCCTGCTACACTATAGTTAACCAAACAATACAGTACAATTTCGAGTTGGATAGAACTGAATCTGCGCAATCAATTCAACCGAACTGCAAAGCTTCCATCTTGGGTTCCTTTGCAAGCTCGTCCTTTCTGCTTGCACTGTTCATAGCGCGTACAATGTTGTGCCGAAGCGCACATTGCGCGAGTACCTGCAAATGCTTCAAGCAAAAATTGCGAAAGCAAACAAACACACGAACACACCATTCACACGCAAATACATTCGCACACGCATACTCATACAAACAGACGGCAAGATGTCGTGCAAACTGAATTTGCACCCAACACACTCCTCCTCAGCCTGCCGGCTGCAATTCCATCATTCCATACTAGTTCATGCTCATTCCACTCATGCGCACACAACGCCAATGAGGCTCATCCGCAAGCCTCTTGGTGAGAAAGTCTGCTGGCTGCTGGTGAGTCTTGATATAGATCGGATTCACTGTCCCTCTCTTCACCTCCTTACGCAGCCAGTGCCATTTGATACGCATGTGCTTGTTCAGCCCATGAAGCACAGCGTTCCTGGCCATCCCAAGAGCCCCTTTGCTATCACAAAACAGCGGTGTAGCAACCTTCTGCTCCTGGCCAATCTCCTCTAACAGCCTCCTCAGCCAAATCACCTCCTTCACCCCATGAAACATTGCCATGTACTCTGATTCCACAGAAGAGAGTGCCGTCTCCGTCTGCTTCTTGGACCTCCAACTAACAGGTCCACTCCCAACTACGCAGATGTATCCTCCCACAGATGAGGAATCCTCCTTCTCAGAAGCCCAAGTAGCATCAGTAAAGCAAGTGAGAAAGAGCTTGCCTTCTCCAAGCCGCTCCCCCTTCTCTTTCAGCACCTCAACCCCTTTCTGCTTCACCTGTGCAGATGCGGAGTATTGAACTCCAATGCTTGGGTGGGAGTTCAGATACTTCACCACGCGCTCAGCTGCATCCACCTGCTCCTCTGATGGATTCTGCACCACCCTAGCCAGCTGCCCAACTGAGAAAGAGATGTCAGGCCTCGTGTGAACTGCTGCATACAAGAGACTGCCCACCAAGGACTGAAATTGCTGCTGCTCCTCGGCTTCAACCCCTTCATCCTCTGCAGCCTTCACAAGTTTGAATTCTGCTGGCAGGGGAGTTGCAACCTTGCGCTCATTCTCAATCCCATACTTCTCCCCCAGCTCCTTGATAAACTTCTCCTGGTGCAGCTTCAACCAACTGTGATCCAGATCCCTCTCCACATGCATCCCGAGGTAGTATTTTACCTCCCCAAGGTTCTTGCACTTGAAGTTCTCCATCAGCTGCTGCTGCACTTTCTGAATCTCCTTCATGCTGCTGCTGAAGAGAAGAATGTCGTCCACGTAGACCAAAAACAGCACCAGCTTCTCCCCCTCGCCCTTGAGAAAGAGGCTTTCATCACAGCTGCTGGTCCTGAACCCTATCTCCTCTAAAACAGCTGCCAACCTCTGGTACCAGCAGCGTGGCGCCTGCTTCAAGCCGTAGATTGACTTTTTCAGCTTGCACACCCTGCCCGTACCATCCTCATACCCAGGCGGCTGCGTCATGAATACCTCCTCCTCTAAAATGCCGTTGAGAAATGCCGTTGATATATCCATCTGAATGATGAATTTCCCACTAACAGCTGCATCTGCCAACAAGACACGGAGGGTAGGGGGTTTGGCAGTGGGAGCAAAGATCTCGTTGAAGTCCTGCTTCTCCTTCTGCATAAACCCCTTAGCCACCAACCTACTCTTGTAGATGGTGACCTGCCCCTTGTCATCGGTCTTGATCCTCAGCACTCATTTGCATTGTACCGCTTTCTTTCCCTCAGGCAGCACCACTAGTTCCCAAGTCCCATTCTCCAGCAGGCTCTGGTACTCAGCATCCCTAGAAGCCAGCCACTTGTCCCTATCTGGTCCAGCTAATGCCTCCTCCATGCTAGCTGGTTCCTCTGGTGCAGGGGCAAGAAAACAGTACGCAGGCTCATCCTCCTCATCCGGGTCATAGCCATGCGGTAGAATCAGCAATGCCTCCTCGGTCCCTAGCTGCTGCTCTGCTGCATCAGTTCCTGCAGTCAGCTTCTTAGTAGCCATACGGGTACGTCCTGGCCTGGAGACGGGTGTCTCCCATCCCTTCATAACGACACCCTTCGGCTTCTTAGTTTTCCCCTGCTGCTGCTTTCCTCCCTCGGATCCAGCAGCTTCACTAGTGCTACCGCCAGTCTCCACACCATTTTCTCCACCAGCAGGTGCCTCCTGTACCCTCGCTCCATCACCACCCCCTGCAGCTGCCTCCTCTCCCTCCTCCCACACACTAGGAGTCAGGTCCAGCTGCATGGTGATCTGCTCCATCTGCTGGGATACCCTTGCCTCCGGCTGTTTCTCCCAGCTTCCATACATCATGCCCTCAATGAATTTCACATCCCTGCTGTCAAACAACACACCCTTGGATGGTTCCCACAGCAGCCATCCCTTGCTCTCAGCAGCCAGCCCCAAATGCACACACCAGATTGCACTCGCCCCCAACTTACTGCGGTAGGTCTTGGGGACGTGGGCGACTGCCATGCAGCCAAACACCCTCAGCATGTCCACCGGCGGCTTCCTCCCAAGCCACCTTTCCAACGGCACCCACGAGTCATCCCCAACCTTAGTGAGCACCCTGTTCCTAGCGACGGTGGCGTGCCGGACAGCATGGGGCCACATCGAGTTGCTCAGCCCAGATTCTATGAGCAGCGCCCTAGCTGTCTCCAGAATTGTCCGGTTCGCCCGTTCTGCTACACCGTTCGACTGTGGGGTGTAAGCCGTGGTTAGCTCCCTCTGGATGCCCTGCTTCTTGAGCCAAGCCGTCATCTCAGCTCCAAGGAACTCACCACCCCGATCTGTCCTAATCCGCTTCACCACACACTCTGCTTGCTTCTCCACGAACGGCAGCCAATCGTCCCGAATCGTGGAGGCGGCGTGATCTTTCTGCTTCAGCGGATATGCCCACATTAGCCTGCTCCAGTCATCCACTATGGTTAGGAAATACCGCTCCCCCTTGTGCCCTTGCACCGGCAGCGGCCCCACCAAGTCCATGTGGACCAGCTCCAACGGCTTCTTGCTCCTGCCAGCCACACTATGGAAGGGGAAACGGGTAAACTTTGAGAGCAAACAGATTCCACAGTTATCATCGGGTGGTTATCTGTTCAGCTTCAAGCCCTTAACAGCTCCATCCTTCTCCAGCTGCTTCAGCAAAGGCATTGCCACATGCCCCAAACGTCGGTGTGCCGTTGCCCAATCCGTCTCCCCAGATCTGGCCGACACTTTCACACCTACCCCTCCAACGGCGTTGCACTCCCCCTGGGATGCAGACCCCTCTCCAGCCTGCCCCCCACCGTGCCACGCCAATGCCGGCAGCTGCCACATGGATCTGTACACGTCCTTGCTCTCGTGCAGATCCCAAAGCACCTGATTGCCCAGCTTCCCCTTATAAGTGCGAGCCCCATCCGTGTTGGTGTTCACCCCAGCCTTGCCAAGCTTACGGAGGGAGATAAGGTTGGCCTTTAGGTCGGGGACAAGGAGAACGTCGTGCAGCACCACCGGCTTGCCATCCGCTCCCTTAAACGCAGCTCGTCCCGCACCAGCCACCTTCAACATGTGTCCAGAGGCAGAGCACACTTCGTTAATCGGTGCAGCACGTACGTCGTCCAGCAGGTCCTTGCGCGGCGTCATTGTCCAAGCAGCGCCTGTGTCCAACACCCAATAGTCCAGGGGGTGCAGCTCTGCTCCAACCTTAGCAGATGCGTCTCCTTGCTCCCCCTTGTCTCCCACATGGAAGAATTGGCCCGCGGTATGCTCTTTCTTCTTCTCCGCACCGCCGTTGCCCTTCGGGTTGTTGTCGGACGAATCAGCGACCATGTTGGTGCCGTTTTTCTGGTTCCTCCGCGCGCCGCCATCCTGGTGACGATTCTGGGGGGTCCATCCATCGGGTTTCTTATAGCACAAAAACCAGGGGTGCCCTTCCTTCTCACAGTACCAGCAACTCCCTTTCATTTTGCCACCAGCACCCGACTTGCCCCCACGTCCAGATTTTGCACCGCGACCCCAACCGGTACCTCCTTGTTGGTTGTTGGAGTCGTCGTCTTTCTTTGCACCGCGCCCAGCACCACCGAAGCCACGTCCTCTGCCACGTCGGCTCCCTTGCATCCCGTAGCCGCTGCTGCCGTCGTCTCCACCCCTTAGTTGGCGGCGACGGAAGTCCTCCTCCAGAATCTTTGTCCGCACCCACTCGAGTGTCCACGAGCTCTGGTTCTGCGGCAGGCTCAATCCGCTCGTGAATTGAAGCCACGATTCAGGCAGCAGCGAGAGCATCTTCAAGCACTTGGTCTGCTCCGGGTAGGTGATTCCCGCGGTCGCCAACTTCGCGTAGAGGTCGCGCATCTTGTCCAGGACAGGTTGCACCGGCTCTCCCTCGCTCAGGCGCAACGCGGACAGCTCCCTCTCCAGCATCAACGTTGCGACAACGGAGGTCGGGGCGTGCAGCTCCTTCAACACGGTCCACGCCTTCGGACCGCATTCAACCTCCGGCAGCAGGTGCATGACGTGGTGACGCTGGTTCAGCTCCAAACTCTGCGACATCAAATAGTAGCCAGCCGAGGAGCGCTCGTCCCAATCTTCCTGCAGCGTGGGGTCACTCGGTCTAGGCTCCTCCCCAATCATTAGTTTCAGCAAACCGATCTGACGGAAATACAATTGCATTTTCCAGGCCCAATCATCATAGCCCTCACCATTGAACTTCTCGACGGTGAAGTTCTTCAGCACCTCCTTGATCAGCGAGCCCTGGTTTGTTCGCGCTCCCCTTGGCGCTGAAACACCAGAATCTTGGCTGCCGCTACGATCTTGGGCTAAAGATTCACCAGCTCCCGCTGAGGTGTTGCCCGCCATAGCTACCTATAACAAGGATCACTATAACGCAGCTCTGATACCAGCTTGTTTGTGTAAGGGCCTAATAAACTCAAGCTATTAGAACTTAATCAAGCATAATACCTCTCCTCGGGGTCACCTCCAAGGGTCCCTGGGTGCCTGGTACAAGACCAGCCCCTATCCTCGGGTCCGAGTTTGTAGAGAGAGGAACCAAGAATGACTTAGCCAAAATAGCGAGAGTACCTTGAACTTCGCGCAGCGTGCCGTGCAGACCGTCGATCGGATTAAGCTGAGAATTCGCTATATCGAAGCTCGCTCCAAGAGCTTTAAAATAAGCCAAGTTGCCTCGCGAAATGTTCTGCCATTACGAAGTTATGGCTCGGACGGTATTTGCCTAGCATTAGGGTGCTAGCGTACTAGCGTTGACTCTGGTAGCATTCCGCCATCGAACCGCGTAGAAACGAAATTTCAGCGAGGAAGGAATTCGCATGAATCAATTGACTATGTCCAGGTACAAACAGAGAAGGACTAAATAGTTCTAGCTAGCAAGGACCTTGGGAATCATCCTGGGAACAACCAGGGATGATCCCAAATAATTCCAAGCAAAAGAACCAACCTGGCTAGACAAAATAGCAGGTGGTAGGCTGGTAAACAACCTCTGGTTCTGTTTTTCCAACCTGGGAAAACAACAACCAGGTTCAGGTTCTAAAAACAGAACCTGTTTTGTCTTTGCCCAACCAGCCAAATGCTGGTTCTGCTGGTTTCCCCTGGCCTTCTAGCATGCAGATACAGACAAACAACATCCAACCTTCACCTAAATTGTACCCCTATAGTGCCTGCCCTGCTACACTATAGTTAACCAAACAATACAGTACAATTTCGAGTTGGATAGAACTGAATCTGCGCAATCAATTCAACCGAACTGCAAAGCTTCCATCTTGGGTTCCTTTGCGAGCTCGTTCTTTCTGCTTGCACTGTTCATAGCGCGTACAATGTTGTGCCGAAGCGCACATTGCACGAGTACCTGCAAATGCTTCAAGCAAAAATTGCGAAAGCAAACAAACACACGAACACACCATTCACACGCATTCGCACACGCATACTCGTACCAACAGACGGCAGGATGTCGTGCAAACTGAATTTGCACCCAAAAGAGGAGATTGGTCAGGAGCAGAAGGTTGCTACGCCGCTGTTTTGTGATAGTAAGGGGGCTCTTGGGATGGCCAGGAACGCTGTGCTTCATGGGCTGAACAAGCACATGCGTATCAAGTGACACTGGCTGCGTAAGGAGGTGAAGAGGGGGACGGTGAATCCGATCTACATCAAGACTCACCAGCAGCCAGCAGACTTTCTCACCAAAAGGCTTGCGGATGAGCCTCATTGGCGTTGTGTGCGCATGAGTGGAATGAGCATAAATTAGTATGGAATGATGGGGATGCAGCCAGCAGGCTGAGGGGGAGTGTGTTGGGTGCAAATTCACATTGCACGACATCCTGCCGTCTGTTTGTACGAGTATGCATGTGCAAATGCTTTTGCATCTGAATGTTTGTTCGTGTGTTTGTTTGTTTTCGCAATTTTTGCTTGAAGCATTTGCAGGTACTCGCGCAATGTGTGCTTCGGCACAACATTGTACGCGCTATGAACAATGCAAGCAGAAAGGACGAGCTCGTAAAGGAACCCAAGATGGAAGCTTTGCAGTTCGGTTTAATTGATTGCGCAGATTCAGTTCTATCCAACTCGAAACTGTACTGTTTTGTTTGGTTGACTATAGTGTAGCAGGGGTACAATTTGGGTGAAGGTTGGATGTTGTTTGTCTGTATCTGCATTCTACAGGGCCAGGGGAAACCTGCGGAACTAGCATTTGACTGGTTGGGCAAAGACGAAACCGGTTCTTTTTTAGAACCTGAACCTGGTTGTTGTTTTCCCAAGTTGGAAAAACAGAACCAGAGGTTGTTTACTAACCTACCACCTGCTATTTTGTCCAGCCATGTTTTGTCTGTTGCTTGGAATTATTTGGGATCATCCCTCGTTGTTCCCAGGTTGGTTCCCAGGTCCTTGCTAGCTAGAACTATTTAATCCTTCTTTGTTTGTACCTGAATATAGTCAATTGATTCAAGCACATTCCTTCCTTGCTGGAATTTCATTTCTACGTAGTTCGATGGCGGAATGCTACCTGAGTCAACGCTAGTACGCTAGCACTACGAGGCTAGGCAAACGCCTTCCGAGCCATATCTTTGTAAAAGACAGAACTTTTCGCGAGGCAACTTGGCTTATTTTTAACTCTTAGAGTGAGCCTTGGTATAGCAAATTCTCAGCTTAATCCAATCGACGGTCTGCACGGCACGCTGCGTGATAACAAGGTACTCTCGTTATTTTGGCTAAGTCATTCTTGACTCTCTCTCTACAAACTCGGACCCGAGGATAGGGGCTGGTCTTGTACCAGGCACCCAGGGGATTTGGAGGGTATCCCGAGGAGAGGTTTTAAGTCTGATTAAGTCTTAGTAGCTTGAGTTTATGAGGCCCTTACACCAACAGTTGGTACTTTGAGTAAGTTGTGGTATGTACCCTTGTGGTTGATCTTAAGTGTAAGCGTTATTTACCCATGATTGGCTCTAAGAGTAAGTAAGTTACTTGCCTGTGTGGTGGTACTAAGAGTATTGCACGTTACTGATCCGTCTGGTGTTACTAATAGTGATGCGTATGTACCCATGTATTTGGTGCTAAGGGTAACTGCGATACTTCACCGTGTCGTTGGTTCTAAGGGTAAGCGCGTTATTTCCCGTGTGGTTGGTACTAAGAGTCGTTGCGGTACTTACCCATGTGGTTGATA